>NIJG01000396.1:108513-134273 GCA_002201625.1 Euglossa dilemma
CGTCTAGGTCAATAGCTTCACCTATCCTGTGATTCCGAGAGTCGTATCAGACAATACGGGAGTAAATCCGCTGAACAGTGTTTGCAATAGACACATTAATTCATGGTATAAATATTATTATAGTGAGTCAGGCCGTTAGAGGACAACACCAATTCGTATAAAGTCAATCCTTTTAGAGGTTACCTTATTTTCCGAGACGCTAAGCCGTCGTATCGAGAGTATAGCTTCGTGTTCAGAGGAACAGACTTGTATACGTGTTAGTGACTGGAACCATAATTGCATGCAAGAATTTGAAGGTCGATAGTCAAAGTTTTCGAGAACGTTCCAATCGACTGTGAGTGAAGACCGCATAAGTCAATAGCATCGCCTCCTGCGATTCCGAAATTCAACCCAGGTATTCCGGGAGTAAATCTGCTGATCAGAATTGTCAGTAGACACCTTCCTTCACGGTATGAATATTAATGTAGGGACTCAATCCATTGCAGGACGTAAACCATTGGTATAGAGACAGACTTTTTACCGAAGGCCTTATTATCCGAGAAGCTAATCCGATAGAAAAGCACCATGGTCGGGGAAGCAAAATAGTGTAAATTGTAGTGACACCGTAATTCCCGGTGTGAATATTAACGTAGAGCGTCAAGTCGTTTGTGATCGGGACCAATTTTATTAAAGTCAATCGTTTTACACAAGGCGTTACCTTCGACGAACATCACTCTCTTCATCGAGAATGTAACTGTCGTGTATAGAGAAACACATTAGTATAAATTTTAGTGACGGGCATCTTAATTTGTTGTATAAACTAGACGATCGAGGGTCAAACCGATCGACAACGTTGTCACCTTCTGTGAGATGCGAACGGCTAAGCCTGTCACAGGATATGTGTAGCTACTGATCTAGGAGTTCAGCTATGGAAGAAGGTTGAAATGTTGTGTAACGGTTTGACACGCGCTCTTATAATTCGTACATGCATTTAAGGTGACGTAACTACATTGTGCCCTAATGTGTTTCCCTAAACACGTAGCAGTACTCTCGATACGGTGGGATAGCTTCTCTAACTGAAAGGCATTCGATATTACGTTTTACTTTATAGCAATTAGTAAACATCTAACGCGGTGAGACAATCTACTTTAATATTCACTCCGCGAAATACGATATTTATTGCCAATATTCTACAGCGGGTTTACTCATTGAATACCTGGTTTGACTCTCGGAATCGCAGGATTGGTGAAGCTATTGACTTAGCCATTCGTCTCTCACAGATGGTGGCATAGTCCTCGAGCGGTTTGACCCTACATCTTCTAATTTGTACATGAATTTATGCTGCCCATCACCAAAATGTGTACTATTGTTTTTCGCTGATCACGAAGATGCACTTTCGGTACAGCTGGTTAGGCGTCTCGGATGGTAAGGCGCTCTGTAAGAAATTTAGCCGTACACGAATATGGATTGTTCTAGAAAGGCTTGACGGCCTGTTTAATATTCAAACAGTGAGTTGAGGTGTTTATTGATAATACTGTACAGCGCATTTATTCCAGGAATATCTCGATTAACTTTCGAAATCACAGGATAGGTGAAGCCATTGCTTCAGCCGTTCGACTCTCAAAGAAGGTGGTCGCGTTCCCGAACCGTTTGACACAAGACCGTCTAATTCATACATGAACTTATGGTGCCTGTCACTAATGTATATACTAATTTGTATCACTGATCCCGAAGTTATATCCTCGATGCAGCGGATTAGGTTCTTGGAGTGTAAGGTCTTCACTAAGACTATTGACATTATACCAATAGGTATCATTCTTCAAGGGACACACAATATACCTGAATACTCAAGCCGTGAATTAATGTGTCTATTTCCCATACTGTCAAGCGGATCTACTCCTGATATACCAGGTTTGGCTCTCGGAATCGCAAGATTCGAGACGCTGTCGACTTAGGCTTTCGTCTCTCTGAGAATGTGGTAGCGATCTCGAACGGTTTGACCCTCGATCTTCTAACAGTTGCATGAAATTGTTGAACACATCACTAAAATTCATACCAATTTGCTACTCCGTACACGATGTTATACTCTCGATACAGCGGATTATGTGCACGGAAGGTAGGCTATTCGGTATAAAGTATAACTATTTACCAATTGCTAATGTTCAACGACAGTTTGACTCTCCAATTTAATACTCAAACCGTGAAGTAAGGTGTCCACTGCCAAACCTGTTCAGCGAATTTACACCCAGAATTCCAGGTTTACCTTTCAGAATCACAGGCTAGGTGTAGCTATTGGCTCAGACCTTCGATACTTAAAGAAGGTGGTATCGTTCTGGAACGGTTTGCATCTCAATCTTCTCATTGATACATGAAGTTAAGGTGCCCGTCACTACAATGTATACTAATCTGTTTCAGTTCACACTGAGCAACACACTCGCTGCAGTGGATGAGATTCTTGGAAGGTAGGTCTGTTGGCAAAAAATGTGAATTTTTACAAATTTGTTATGTTCTCCAACGGATTGACTCTCTACTTTAGTAATCAAACTGTGAAGCATAGTGTCAATTGCCAATGCTGTTCAGCGGATTTGCTCCTCGAAGACCTTGCTTGTCTCTCGGAATCATAAAGTATGTGAAGCTATTGACTTAGCAGTTCGACTCTAAAAGAAGGTTGTAACGTTCTCCAACTGTTTGGCCGTGTATCTTCCAATTCATACAGGATATTAATGTGCCTGTCACTGAAAGGAATACTAATTTCTTTCTCTGAACAAGGTATTATACTCTCGATGAAGCGAGTCAGGTTCGCGGAAGGTGAGGTCACGGTACAGCTATTGACTTCATAGCTATTTGTAATGATCACAAACGGTCTAACGCTCTATTTTAATATCCAAACGTTGAATTGAGGCGTCTATAGCCGATACTGTTCAGCGGATTTACTCCCGGAGTACCTGGTTTGTATCCTCGAGTCACAGGATAGATGAAGCTGTTGACTTAACTGTTCGGATATCATACATGTTGGTAACGATCACGAACTGTAATACCCTCGACCTTGTAATTCATACATGTATTTAATGTGCCCATCACTGAAATGAATACTAATTTCTTTTTCTGAACACGAAGTTATGCTCTCGATGTAGCATGTCATGTCCTCGCAAAGTAAGGTCTTCGGTAAAACGTTTGTCTTTATGCAAATTGCTGACGCTCTCTCATGGTTTGACGCTCTACTTTAATACTGAAGCCTCGTAAATAATCTCTCCGTTGTCAAGACTGTTTAGCGGATTTACTCTCGGAATACCTGGTATGATTCTCGGAATCACAGAACAGGTGAAACTATTGACTTAGCCGATCGACTCTAAGCGAACGATGTAATGCCCTGGAACGGTATGGCTCCCGATCTTCTAATTCATGCACGAAATTATGGTATCTGGCCCTGAAATGTATAGTAATGTGTTTCTCTGGACACGAAGTTATACTCTCGATGCAGTGGGTGCGGTTCTCGGAAGGAAAGTCTTTCGGTAAAGCGTTGTACATTATACCAATCGATAAAGCTCTCAAACGGTTTGACGCTCTTCTTTAATATTCAGACCGTGAAATAAGGTGTCTAATGTCAATACAGTTAAGCGGACTTACTCCCGGAGTATAGAGTATGGCACTCTGAACCACTGGATAGGTGAAGTTATTGACTTAGGCTTTCGTCTCACACAGAAGGAGGAAACGTTCTCGAACGTTTTTACCATTGATATTCTAATTCATGCATGAATTTATGGTGCCGTCACTAAATTGAAAACTGATGTGTTTCGCTAAACACGTAGATGCACTGTCGATGCGGTGGGTTCGCATCTAGGGCGGTTAGGCATACGGCAAGACGTTTAAATTTATAGCAATTAGAAACGATCTTACACGATGTGACGCTCTATTTTAATATTCAGTCCACCAATTAAGGTACTTGTTGCCAGCACTGTACAGCGGATTTACTCCCGGAATATCTCGTTCGACCCTCGGAATCACAGGATACGTGAAGCTATTGACATAGTTGTGCGATTCTCTAAAAAGGTGTTAACGTTCTGGAAAAGTTTGTCACTCAAGCCTATAACTCATACATGAAATTAATGTGCCCAGCGGTAAAACGTATACTAATGACCTTCTCTAAACACGAGGTTATACTCTCGATACAGCGGGTTAGTTTTACGGATGATCATGTCTTCGGCAACACGTTTGACTTTATAGCAATTGTGAAGGTTCTCAAACGGTTTGATGCTATATTTTAATATCCAAACCGTGAATTAAGGTGTCTATTACCTATACTGTTCAGCGGATTTACTCCCGGAATATTCGGCTTGACTCTCGGAATCATATGATGGTTGCAGCTATTGACTTAGCCATTCGTCCCTCACAGAAGGTGGCAACGTTCTCGAGCGGTTTGACCCTCGGCCATCTAATTCGAACATGAAGTTAAGGTGCCCGTTACTGAAATGCATACTAATTTGCTTCTGTGAAAGCCAAGTTATGCTCTCGATACAGCGGGTTAGCTTCTGGGAAGATTAGGTATTCGTAAAACGTTTGTCTCTATTGCAAAAGGTAACGATATACAACGGTTTGACTCTGTACTTTACTATTTGTTGTTTGAATTAGTGTGTCCACTGCTTAAACTGTGCTGCGGATAGACTCTCGGAACTGCCTAAAATGCCTACTAATTTTTCTCTCGATACAGCAGATTAGCTTCTCGGGGGAAAGAGATTCTGTAAAGGGAATATATTTATACAAATTGGTATCGTTGATATAGTTTGGCGTTCTACTGTAATATTCATACCTTGGCATAAGAGGTTCAGTACCGATACAGTTTAGCGGATTTATTCCGGGAACACCAGGTTTGGCTTTCGGAATAACAGGATGGGTGAAATTATTGACTTATCCTTTGGAATATCAAAGATGGCGGATGGTATCGTTCTCCAACAGTTTGATACTCAATCTTCTATTACATACATGCAATTTCGGTGCCCGTCACTAAAGTGAATACTAATTTGTTTCCCTGAAAACGAAGCATTGCACTCCCTACAGCAGGTTAGGTTCTCGGAAGATAAGGTATATCGTAAAAAATTGACTTTATATCAATTGGTAACGTTCTCCAACGGATTGACTACCTACCTTAATATTGAATACTCTAAATTAAGGTGTCTGTTTCCAACACTCTTCAGCGGATTTACTACTGGCATACCTTCTTTGACTCTCGGAATCAAAATATGTGAAGCTATTGACTTAGCCGTTGGATCCTCAAAGAAGGGGATAACGTTCGCAAAGGGTTTGGACCTAGATCGTCTAATTCCTACATGAAATTAAGGTGTCCGTCACCAAAATGTATACTAATTTCTTTCTGTGAACAGGACGTTATGCTGTCGATAGAGCGGGTGAGGTTAACGGAAGGTGCGGCATTCGGCAAGTCACGTGACTTTATAACAGTTGGTAACGATCGCAGACGGTTATACGCTCAATTTTAATATTCAAACCGATAATTCCATGAGTTCATCAGAATCTCAAGTGTCAAACCGTTAGAAAACGTTTGCACCTTCTATGATATTTGAGCAGCAAAGTCAATAGATTCACATATCCTGTGTATCCGAGAATGATATCACGTAGTCCAGGAGTAAGTCCGCAGATAATAATTGACAATAGAGACCTTAATTCTAGGGATCAATAAAAACGTACAGAGTCAACCAATTCCAGATCGTTACATATTCGTGTTGCGTCATACATTTTACCGATGGCCTTACCTTCAGAGAACCTAACCCGCTGTACCGAGAGTATACCATCGTGTCCAGTGGAACAAATTGGTATTCAATTCAGTGATGAGCACCTTGTCTTCGCGTATGAAACAGAAGATCGAGTGTCAAACCGTTCTAGAACGTTGCCACCTTCTGTGCGAGACGAACGGCTATCTCAGTGGCTTCACATATCCAATCATTCGGAGAGTCTAACTAGGTATTCCTGGAGTATTGGCAATAGCCACCATAACACACGGTTTGGATATTAAAGTAGAGTGACTATCGGTTTGAGATCGTTACCAATTGGTATAAAGTTATACGTTTCACAGAGTATCTTACCTTCCGAGAAGCTAACCCCCTACAACGAGGGCACCACGTGGTGTTCAGAGAAGCAAATTAGTATACATTTTCGTGACGGGCACCTTAATTTTAAGTATGAATTTGAAGATGGATGTTTAATCTATTTGAGAACTTTAGTACCTTTTGTGAGAGACAAACGGCTCACCTATCCTGCCGTTCCCAGAGTCATACAAGACATGTCAGGAGCATATCCGTTGAACAGAATTCGCAATGGACGCCGTAATTGACAGTTGTAATATTGAAGCAGAGCGTGAAACCGCTTGAAAACGTAACCTGATGGTTTAAAGTCAAACGTTCTACCAAAGACATTGACATCCGAGAAACTAACCCGCTGAATCGGAAGTATAAATTCGGGATCCGATATACAAATTAATATACATTTTAGTGGCAGGCACCTTAACATCATGTAGGAATTAGAAAGTCTATTGCCAAACCATTCCAGATCGTTACCAACTTCTATCATATTCGATCAGCTACGTCAATAGCTTTACATATCCTGTGTTTCCGAGTGTCATAGCGGGTATTCCTGGATTATAACAGCTGAACAGTGTTGGTAATAGGCACCTTAATTCACGGTTTGAATATTAAAGCGGAACGTCAAAAAACAGTTGCAGAACTTTAGCTATTGGTATAGAGTCAAACATTTTGCTGATAGCCCTACCGTCGGAGAAGCTAACTCATCGTATCGTGAGTATATCATCGTGATCAGAAATAGAAATTGGTAGTTATTACAGTGGCGGGCACCTTAACTTCATGCATCAATTGGTAGGTCGATGGACAAACCGTTCGAGAAAGTTACCATCCCGTTGTGGAGTCCATCGTATAAGTCAATAGCTCCACCTAACCTGCGATTCCGAGAGAAAAAGCAGGTATTCCGGGAGTCAGTGCGCAGAGCAGTATCGGCAATAGGCACCTTAATTCACGGTATGAATAATAAACAATGAGCGTCAGTCGGTTTGAGAACCGTATCGAAGACCTTAGCCTCCGAGAAACTAACCCTTAGTATCGAAAGTATAACTTCGTGTTCAGAGGAAGAAATTAGTCCTCAATTCAGTGACGAGCACCTTAACTTCATGTATGAAGTAGAAGACCGACGGTGACACAGAACGAGAACGTAACCACCGTCTTTGAGAGTCGAGCGGCCAGGATTACAACTTCTCCTATCCTGTGATTCCGAAGGTCAAAGCAGGTATTGCAGGAATAAATCCGGAGAATGGTATTTGCAATAGACGCCTTAATTAACGGTTTGAATATTACAGTCGAGCGGCAATCCGTTTGAGAACGTTTCCAGTTGGTATATAGTCAAACGTTTGCTTTATTGCGTTACGGTCCGAAATTATAACGCGCTGCATCGAGACGATGACAAAGTGTTCAGAGGAACAAGTGAGTATACATTTTAGTGACGCGCACCTTAATTTTTCAAATGAAGTATAAGATAGAATGTCAAACCGTTCTAGAACGTTTCCAACATCTTTGAGGATCGAACGCCTAATTCAGTAACTACACATATTCTGTGATTCCGAAAGGCAAACCAGGTATTCCCAGAGTATACTTGCTGAACGGTATTAGCACTGGAAGCCTTAATTCATGGTTCGAATATTACAGTGCAGAGTCAAACCGTCGTGGAATATTACCAATTTATATAAAGTAACTTTTTAAACGAATAGCTTACCTTTCGAGAACATAACCCATGGTAGCGAGTGTCATGCCAAGTACTCACGGACACAAATGAGGAGACATTTTCGCAGACACAAACCTTTTTTTTATGTTTGTATATAATAATCGAACCTTTCGAGAACGATCCCACTCTCTCACGGCAGGAACGGCTAAGTCAATAGCATCACTTGTCCAGTTATTTCGATAGTCAAGCTAGGTATTCCGGGAGACCATGCGATGAACAGTATTGGCAATAGAGACCTTACTTCGTGGAGTGAATATTAAAACAGAGAGTGACAGCGTATGAGGACGATATTAATTGCTTTAACGGCAAACGTTTTACCGAATTCCTTACCGTCCGAGAAGCTGACCAGCTGTATCGAGATTATAACTTCGTGTTGAGAGAAACTTATTAGTATGCATTTTAATGACGAGCATCTTATTAGCATACAAGAATAGAAACATCATGTGCAAAACATTCCGAGAACGTTGCCAGCTTCTCTATCAACCGAACGGCTATGTTAACAACTTCACCTATCCTGTGATTCCTAGAGTCAAACCAGATTATTATCCGCTTCCAAACCTGCTGTAGGTTATTGGCATTAGACACGCAATTTTACGGTATAAATATTAAAGAACAGAGCCAAAGCGTTGTAGAACGTTATACATTGCGCTGCTGTCCGACTTCTTACAGCAGGCCTTATTTTCCGTGAAAATACCCGGCAGTATTGAGGGTGTAACTTCGTGGTTAGAGAAGCAAATTGTTATACACTTTAGTGACGGTCATCTTAGTCTCATGTTTGGATAAGAACATCAAGAGTCAAACCTTTCGAGAAAGATACCATCCTCTAGGAGAGACGAAGGGCTAAGTAACTAGATTCACCCGTCCTGTGTTTCCGACAGTCAAACCCGGTGTTCCGGGTGTAACTCCGCTACACATTATTGGCATTTGAGACATTATTTGACGGTATCAATATTAAATTGCAGAATCCAACCTTTACGAACGATACGAATATGAGTAGTCAAACTTTCTACCGGTGGCCTTACCTCCCGAGATGAAAACCCGCTGTATCCAGTGTATAACTTCGTGCTCAGAGAAGTAAATTATTATACATTTTAGAGACGGGCACCTTAATATTATATATGAATTATAAATCGACGGTCCAACCGTTCGAGAGCGATACCACCTACTTTGAAAGTCGAACGGCTATGTCAATTCCTTCACCTATACTGTGATTCCGAAAGTGAAACCAGGTACTCCGGGAGTAAGTGTGTTGAACAGTATTGGCAATAGACACCACAATTCGCGACATGAATATTAATGTAGTGAGCCATACCATTGGAGATCATTACCAATTCGTATAAAGTCAGTCCTTTTACCCGATACCATACATTCCTCGAAGCTAACCCGCCGTATCGAGATTATAACTTCGTGTGCAGAGGATCAAATTAGTATACATTTATGTGAAAGGCACTGTAATTTCGTTATGAGTGAAAAAATCCAGTGTCAAGCAGTTGGAGGAAGTTGCCACCATCTTTGAGATTCGAAAGGGTAAGTAAATAGCTTCATATATCCTGTGATTCCAGAACTCAGGCGAGATATTCCGGATGTAAATCCGCTGAACAGTATTGGCACTGATCACCTTAATTCACGGTGTGAGTGTAAAAGTAGGGTGTCTATTCATTTGAGAGCGTTACTAATTGTTATGAAGTCAAACGTTTTACTGAAAACCATACCCACCGAGAGTCTAACGCGACGCATCGAAAGTATAACTTCGTGTTCAGAGATACAAATAACAATACATTTTAGTGTGCGGCCACATAGTTTCATGTGTGAATAACAAGATCGAGGGTCAAACCGCTCCAGACCGTTATCAATTGGTATAACGTCAAATATTTTACCGAAGACCTTACCCTCCGAGAAACAAACCTGCTGTATCGCGAGTATTATTTCGCGTTCCGAGACACAAATTAGTACTCATTTTAATGACAGCCACCATTATTTCATATGTGAGTAAGAAGATCGAGTGGCAAACCGTTGGAGAACGTTACCAACCGTCTTGGGAGTAGCAAAGATAAGTATATACCGCCAACGATCCTGCGATACTGAGAGTCAAACCAGGTATTCCGGGAGAATATCCGCTAAACAATATTGGCAGTTGACACCATAATTCACGGTATGTATGTTAAAGTGGATCGTCAATCCATTTGAGAATGCTACCAGTTGGTATAAAGTTAAACGCTTTACTGAAGGGCTTACCCTCCTAAAGTCTATCGAGCTGTACAGAGAGTATAACATCGTGTTCAGAGAAACAAATTCGTACACATTTTAGTGACAGCCGTAGTGAATTTCAGGTACGAATTAGAAGATAGAATGTCAAACAGTTCGAGAACGTTACAGCCCTCTTCGATGTTCGAACGGGTAAGTCAATAGCTTGACCTATCCTGTGACGTGGTGAGTAAAACCAGGTATTCCTGCAGTAAATCCGCTCAACAGACTTGGCAATAGACATACTAATTCACGGTTCGCATATTAAAGTAGAGCTTCAAACGGTTTCGGAATGACACCAGATTGTACAAATTTATTCCTTCTACCGACACTTGCACTTACACTACGAGAACCAAACCCGCTGTGGGGAGTGTCTTGCTTGGTGATGACGAAAACAAGTTAGTGGTCACTTTAGCATTCGGTCACCTTATTTTCATGCATGAACAGCGAAATTGAGAGTCAAAGCGATCGAGAACGTCATTCCTTTTAACCAATACCTTACATTCCTTGTACCCAATCCGCTTTTGATATTGTCTTGCTTAGCTTTCACGTGACGAAACTAGTATACATTTTATTGACGGACATCGTAATTTGATGTATGAATTAGAAGATTGAGGGTCAAAGAGGGTTCCAGAAATTTACTACACTCTATGAGAGTATAACGGCTGGGTCACGGACTTCAGCTATCCTGTGATTCCGAGAGCGCAACCAGGTATTCTGGAAGTAAATCCGCAGCACCATATTGTCAATATACAGCTTAGTTCACGGTAGTAATATTGATGTAGGGAATCAAACCGTTTTAAACATTGACAACTGGTATAGAGTCAAACTTTTTACAGGTCACCATACGTTCCAAGAACCTAACTCGCTGCATCGATAGTAATGCTTCGTGCGCAGTGAAACAAATTAGTATACTTTATAGTGACGGGAACCTTTATTTCGCGTATCAATTAGAAGATCGGGTATCAAACAGGTCGAAAACGTTGCCACATTCTTTGAAAGTCGCAAACCCATGTCAATACCTTCATCTACCCACTGATACCGAGAGCCAAACCAGGGATTCCAGGTGTAAATGCGCTAAATTGTATTGGCAATAGACAGCCAAATCCACTGTACAAAAATTAGAGTTCTCAGTCAAACCGCTGTAAGACGTGACGAATTGATATAAAGTCATACTTTCTACCTGATACATTACCTTCCGTGAACCAAACCCGCTGTAGCAATTGTTCTGCTCAGAGTTCACGGTAACAAATTAATAGTCCATTTAGCAGGCGGAGAATATTATTTCCCTTATTAATAGGAGGTTTGAGGATAAAACCGATCGAGAACGTTACCACCTTCTTCGAGAGCCGAATAGATAAGTCACTAGCATCACCTACCGCGTGATTCCGAGAGACAGACCAGGAATACCAGGAGTAAATGCGCTCGACTGCATTAGCACTGGACACCATAATTAATTGAACATTAAAATAGAACGTCAGACAGTTTGAGAACGACACCAATTGGTTGATGTCATCGAATTACTGAAGACCATATACTCTGAGATCAAAACCCGCTGCATCGAAAATATAGCTTCGTTCTCAGAGATACAAATTAGTAGGAAATTCAGCAGGCGAACTACTTATTCTCAAGTATGAATAGAGGAATCCGCAGTCAAACATTTCTAGCACGATCCCACATTCCTTGAGAGAAGAACGTAGTATCAATAGCTTGACCTATCCTGTTATTCCGATAGTCAAACCAGAAATTCAGGGAATCAATCTGCTGTGCAGTATTCGCTGCGGACACCATAAATCATGGTTTTAATATTAATGTGTAGCAGCAATCCGATTAAGGACGTTACCAATTGCCACAAAGTCAATCGTTTTAACGAAGGCCTTACCATCCGAGGACCTAACCGACTGTACGGCGAGTATAACTTCGTGATCAGAGAATCAAATTAGTAAAAATTTCAGTTACTGCTCGTTAGTTTCATCTATGAATTAGGAGATGGAGTGTCAAACCGTTCGAGAACGTTACCAGCTTCTTCGAGAGACGAACGTATAACTCAATAGCTCCACCTATCCTATGACTCCGAGAGTCATACCGGGTATTCCGGTAGGAAATCCGCAGAACAGTATTATAAATAGATACCTTAATTTACGGCTCGAACATGAATGTATAGTGTGAATCCGTTGTAGAACGATACCTATTGCTATGGCGTCCAACCTTCATCCGACGGCCTTGCTTTCCAGGAACACCATCCGCTGCGTCCACAGTATAACTGCGTGTTCAGTGGATCAAATTAGTAAAACTGTTAGTGTCTGGGACCTTAATTTCATTATGAATAAGATGATCAAGGGTCAAACCGTTAGCGAAAGTTACCACCTTCTTTGAGATTCAAACGTCTAAGCCAATCGCTTCATACATGCTGTGGATCAGTAAGTCAAACAGAGATAATCTGGGAGTAAATGCACTGTTCAAAATTTGCAATACATATCTTAATTCGCGGATTGAATATTAAAATAGAGCGCTGCACCATATAAGAAAGTTACAATTGCTATAAAGTCAAACATTCTCCGGAAAGCCTAACCGACCGAGAAGACAACCCGCTGTATCGAGAGTATAACATCGTGTTCAGAGGAAGAAATTAGTATATACTTTCCTGACGGTCACCATATTTTCATGCATGAATTGAAAATTCGAGAGTCAAAGCGTTCGAGAGCGTTACCCTCTACTTCGTGAGTCGAACAGATGAGTCATTAGCTTCACCACTAATTTTGATTCCGAAAGTCAAGCCTGTTATTCCAGGAGTAAATCTGCTGAATAGTATTGGCAACAGCAACATTAATTCACGGTATGAATATTAACTGTAGCGAGTCAAATAGTTTTAGACCTATACCACATTGTATAAAGTCATGTTTCTTACGGAATACCTATCCTTCCGGGAATCTGGCCTGCCGTATCGAGAGTATAACTTCGTTTTCAAAGAAGCAAATTAGTATGCATTTCAGAGACGGGCACCTTAATTTCGCGTACGGAATATAAAGATCGAGGGTCATACCGTTCGGGAATGTTTCCACTTTTTTTGAGGACAGATCGGACACGTCAATAGCGACACATATACTATGTTTCCGAAAATCATTTCAGGTAATCCGGGAGTTAATCCGCTGACGAGTATTGGCAATTGACACCACAAATCACGGCATGAATATTAATGTAGTGAGTAACACCGTTTGCGTACGTTACCAATTCGTATATAGTCATTCCTTTTACAGGATACCTTACCTTCCGAGAGGCTAACCCGCCGCATCGAGAATATAACTTCGTGATCAGATGTACGAACCTTCCAGATCGCTACCATCTTCTGTGAGATCCGAACGTCTAAGTCAATAGCATCACCCATCCTGCGATTCCGAGAGTCAAACCAGGTGTTCCTGGAGTAAATCATTATTGGCAATAGGCACCTTCATTCACGGTTTGAATATTAAAATAGAGCGTGAAATCGTTTGAGAACGATACCACCCTCTTTGATAGTCGAAAGTATAAATCAATAACTTCACCTACCGAGTGATTCTGAGAGTCAAACCTGCTTTCCTGGAATAAATCCGCTGAACAGTATAGCTTATAAACTCCTTAATGCACGGTTTGAATAGAAAAGTAGAGCGTGAAACCGATTGAGATCATTGCCAATTAGTATAAAGTCAAACACATTTCTGAAGGCCTTACCCTCGGCGATGCAAACCCGCCGCTTCGAGAGTATAACTTCGTGTTCAGAGAAAGATGTTAACCTTCCAATCTGTGACGTGAGCCTTTATTTCGTGTATGAGTTAGAAGATCGAGTGCCAATTCGTATAAATTCATTCCATTTACCGAATACCATACCTTCCGAGAATTTAACCAGTCGTATCGAGAGTACAACTTCGTGTTCAGAGAATCAGATTAGTAAACATTTTAGTGAGGGGGACTTTAATTTCATTACGAATAAAAAGGTCGAGTGTCAATCCGTTCGAGGCCATTACCGTCTTCCATGATATTCCAACAGCTAAAGGAATAGCATCACATATCCTGTGTTTCCGGGAGTCATGCCCTGTATTCCCCAGTGTACCCGCTGATCAGTATTGGCAATAGCCACCTTAAATCACGATTTGAATCTTAAAGTAGATCGTAAAACCGTTTGAGAACGTCACTTATTGGTATAAATTCAAACCCTTTACCGAAGAAATTACCCACCGAAAAACTAACCCGCTTTATCGAGAGTATAACTTCTTGTTCTGAGAAGAAAATTAGCAGAGATTTAATGGACGGGCACCGTAATTTCATGTATGTATAAAAGATCGAGTGTCTATCATTTCGCGAACAAAACCACCTTCTGTGAGTGACGAACGGCTATGTCAATAGCTCCAACTGTCTTGTGAGTCCGAGAGTCGAACCAGGTACTTCGTTAATAAATGCGCCGTACAGTATTGGCAATGTTCACCCTATTTCGAGGTATGAATATTAAAGCAGACCGTCATACTGTTGCAGAACGATACCTATTGCTATGGAGTCAGACTTTCTACCGACGGCCGTACCTTTTGAGAACCTTACCCCCTGTATCGAGAGTATAACTGCAAGTTCAGCCTAGGAAACTAGTATACATTATAGAGGCGGCACCTATTTTCATGCATGAATTATAAGATCCAGTGTCAAACATTTCGAAAATGTTGCCACCCCCCCTGAAATTCGAACTGATAAGTCAATAGCCTTATGTATCCTCTGATTCCGAGACGTCAAATGAAGTACCCCTGGAGTAAATCCGCTGAACTGTGCTGGCAATTAACACCATAATTCACGCTATGAATACTAAAGTAGAGAGCTCTGCCATCGGCGAACATGACCAATATGTATTAAGTCATGCTTTTAACAGAATACCTTACGTTCCGAAAAACAAACCCGCTGTATCGAGGGTATATCTGCGTTTTCTGAGGTGCGAACTACTATACATTTTAGTGACGAGCACCTTAATTTCATGCATGGATTAGAAGATCGAGTGTCAAACCTTTCGATATCGTTACCACCATCTGTGTGTTGCGAACGGCTGAGTCAATAACATCCCCCATCCTGAGAGTCCGAGAGTCAATCTAGGTATTGCTGCAGTAAATCCGCTTATCAGTATTGGTAATAAACACCTTAATGTACGTCTTGAATATTAAAATACAGCGTCAAATCGTTTGATAACAATACCAATTCGTATAAAGTCATTCCATTTTTGAATACCTTACCTTCTGAGAACCAAGCCTGCTGTAGCGAGTGTCCTGCTTAATGTTAACGGAAACATATTAGGAGCTATTTTCGCAGACGGAGACCACATGTTTGTGTATAAGTATCAATATCGAGAGTCAATGTGTTCGAGAACGTTACCTCCTTCATTGACAGTCGCACACCTAAGCCAATAGCTGCACATATCCTATGATTCCGAAAAGTAAATCAGGTACTCAAGAATATACCGCGAATTAATGTGTCTAGAGCCATTACAGTACCGCGGATATACTCCTGATATACCTGGTGTGATTCTCGGAATAACAGGATAGGTGAAGCTGTTCTCTTAGATGTACGATTCTCAAAGACGGTGGTAAAGTTCTGAATGGCTTTGCCTCCCGATCTTCTCATTCATATATGAAAATAAGGTGTGCTTCTGCTATAATGTCTACTAATCTGTTTCCGTGGGCACTAAGCATGACAATTCCAACAACGTTTCGAGTTCGCGGAATGTTTGGTATTGGTTAAAAGGAATGACTCTTTACCAATTGGTATTGCTCTCCGACGGATTGACTCTCAACATTAATATTCAGGCCGAGAATTATGGTCTCTATTGCGAATACTGTACAGCGGATTCACACCAGGAATACATGGTTTCGCTCTAGAAATCACAGGATGGGTGAAGCTTTCAATACGCCGTTTGATTCTCAGCGAATGTGGGATCGTTTTCGAACTGTTTGACTCTCGTTTATTCTATTCGTAGATGAGAATAAGGTTCCGTCTGCTAAAATGTCTACTAATTTCCTTCCGTGAACATTAAGCAAAACGCACGCAACAGCGGGTTTGGTTCTCGGAAGGTAAGGCCTTCGGAAAAAATTTTGACTCTATACGCATATGTATCGTTCTGCAACGGTTTGACGGTCTACCCTAATATTTATTCCGTGAAAGAAGGTGTCTATTGCCAATGATGTTCAGTTGATTTACTCCCGGGATACCTATTTTCATTCTCTGATGCGCTGGATCGGTGAAGCTATTGACTTAGCCGTTCGGCTCTGACAGAAGGCGGCAACGGTCTCCACTGGTATGATCCTCGATCTTCGAATTCGTGCATGAAGTTATGGTGCCTGCCACTGAAATGAATATTAATCTCTTTGTATGACCACGATGCTATACTGTCGATATGAAGCGGGTGAGGTTCGCGGAAGTTAACACCTTCGGTAAGACGTTTGACTTTACACCAATTGTTAACGCTCGCAACTGGTTTGATGCATTACATTGAGATCCAAACCTTGAATTAAGGTGCCTATTGCCAATACTGTAATGTGCATTTACTCACGCAGCATCTGGTTTGACATCCGGAATTTATGGATAGGTGAAGCTATTGACTTATCCGTTCGTCTATCAAACATGGCGGTAACGTTCTCGAACGGCTTCACCCTCGATATTCAAATTTATATTTGAAAATAAGGTGTGCTTTTGCTATAATGTTTACTAATTTGATTCCGTGAAAATTGAACATGACACACGATACAGCGTATTAGATTCTAGGAAGGTAACGTATTCGGCAAAGAGAGAGCCATTATATGAGTTTTTATTCATCTTCCACGGTTCGACTCCCTGCTTTCTTATTTATATTGGGAATTATGGTGTTCTCAGCCAATGCTGTTCTGGGCGTTTACTCCCAGGATTCCTGGCACGGCCCTCGGAATCACAGGTTAGGTGCATGTACTGCCTAAGCTGTCTGACTCGCAAAGAGAGTTGTAACGTTCTGGAACAGTTAGCCTCCAGATCAACTAATCCTTACATCAAATTAAGGTGCCAGTCACTGAAATGCGCACTAATTAGTATCTGTGACGACAAAGTTATACTCTCGATACGGTGCGTTTGGTCCTCGGTCGGTAAGGATTACTGTAATAAGTTTGACTCTGTACCAATATGTAACTTTCTACAAAGGTTTGGCGCTCCACCTCAGTTCATACCGTGAACTAAGGTGTCCGGTGCAAGTAGTGTATAGCGGCTGGCCTCCCAGAATGGCTTGTTCGACTCTCGGAACCACACGACAGGTGAAGCTATTGACTTAGCTGTTCGACTCTCAAAGAAGGTGGTAACGCTCTACATCGGTTTGACTTTGTACTTCAATATATATATACCGTGAAATAGTGTGTCTAATGTTGCGGCGGATTTACTCCCGGAAAACCTGATTTGACTCCCGAAATCAAAGGATCGGTGAAGCTATTGACTTAGCCGATTGAATCTCAAAGGTGGTGGTAGCGCTCTCGAACGGTTTTACACTCGATATCCTAATTCATGCATGAAATTAGGTGCCGGTCACTAAATTGTTAATTAATTTGTTCCTCTGAACACGATGTTATAATCCCGTTGCAAGGGATTAGGCTTTCGGGGGGCTAGGTCATCAGTGAGGTGTATTACTTATACCAATTGTTGTCGATCTCAAGATTATAGACGCTCCACTTTAAATTCAAACCGTGAATTATGGTGTCTATTGCCAGTACAGTATAGTGCACTTAATTGCGTAATACCTGTGAAGGTGAAGGGAGATGGGAGGTTTTGAATGAACTCGCCGTGATTCCTGGGGTAGAACTTTATTTTGAGTGCAGGGGATAGGAACTGATGCGGTCAGCAGGCGCGAACGAACTGTACTGGCCTTTCCTTCCCAATTCGACGTCGAGGTGGTCCGCGCGTCCGCGGGTCATGGGGCCCTGGTTGTAAAGACATAAACCAGGTCCCCATTGACCTGAAGACCTCGACGTCACGAAGGAAAGGAAAAACCCAAAAAGCCTTCGCTTTCCGCATCTGCCGAGTCCCTACACCTGGATTGACGCTCAGAATCACAGCATAGATGAACCTACTGGCTTAGCCGTTCTTCTCGCAAAGAAGGTGGTAACGATCTCGAACGGCCTGACCATCGACCTTCTAATTCATACATGAAGTTAAGGTGCCCGTCATTGAAATGAATACTAATTTCTTTCTCTGAACAGGAACTTATACTCTCGATGAATCCGGTGAAGATTGTGGAAGGTAAGGCCTTCGGTAAAACGTTTCACTTTATACCAATTGGGAACGCTCTCGAACGGGTTGGCGCTCTAATTTATTATTCATACCGTGAATTAAGCTAT
Source organism: Euglossa dilemma (assembly GCA_002201625.1). Taxonomy (NCBI): domain Eukaryota; kingdom Metazoa; phylum Arthropoda; class Insecta; order Hymenoptera; family Apidae; genus Euglossa; species Euglossa dilemma. The sequence continues at coordinate 126,891 of NIJG01000396.1, forward strand.
CTATTGCTAATACTGTTCTGTGGATTTACTCCCGGAATACCTGGTTTGACCCTCGGAATCACAGAATAGGTGACGCTACTGATCTAACTGTTCTAATCCCAAAGATAGTGGTAACGTTCTCGCTCGGTTTGACCATCGATCTTCTATTTCATACTCGAGATTATGGCGACCATCACCAAAATGCATACATATTGGCTTCGACGAACACCATGTTATATTCCCGATGCTAGGTTTAGATTTCGGTCGGTAAGGCCCTCAGTAAAACGCTTGACTTTATACCAATTGGTAAGGATCTGAAAATTATTGACGCTCTATTTTAAAATTCAAACCGTGAATTATGTTGTCTAATGCCAATCCTTTTGGAGCGGCTTTACTCCCGGAATACCCGGTTTGACCCTCGGGGTCAAAGGATAAGTGAAGCTATTGACTTAGCCGTTCGGCCCTCCAAGGAGGTGGTAACGATCTCGAACGGTTAGACACCAGATTTCTTAATTCATGTATGAAATTAACGTGCCCCGATCTAAAATGTCTAGTATTTCGTTTCCACGAAGATGAAGTTGTTCTAACAATTGAGTGGGTTATTTTCTCGGAAGGTAAGGTCTCCGGTATAGAGTATGTCGTTATGCCTATTGATAACATCCTCAAACGATTTGGTGCACTGCTTTAATATTCATGTCGTGAAATAATGAGTCAATTGCCAATACTCTCCAGCAGATATACTCCAGATATACCTAGCGTCACTCTTGGAAGCACAGGATGGGTGTAGCTATTTTCCTAGATGTGAGATTCTCAAAGGAGATGGTAACGTTCTGGAACGGTTTGACAATCGATCCTCTAATCATTCATGAAACTAAGATGCCCGTAACTAAAATGTCAATCAATTTGTTTCGCTGAACACGTAGTTATGCTCTCGATACAACGAGTTAGGTTCTCGGAGGATAAGGTCTTGCGTAAAACTTTTGACATTATACCAATAGGTAACGTTCTAGAAAACATAGAATTTGGACTTCAATATTCAAACCGTAGCTTAAGGTGTCCATTGCCAAGTCTGTTCAGCGTATTTAGTCCCGGAAAATCTGGGCTGAGTTTCGGAGTCACAGGATACGTGAAGCTATTGACATAGCCGTTCGACTCTCAAAGCAGGTGGGATCGCTCTCGATGGATTTGACGGTCGATTATTCCGTTCATACAAGAATAAAAAGTGTACATCTGCTGTAATGCCTAATAATATTTATCCGTGAGCACTAAGCATGACATTCGCTACAGCGTGATAGGTTCTTGGATGGCAAGGTATCCGGTAAAAGGTTTGACTTTTACCAATTAGTAATATTCTCCAACGTTTTGACTCACCACATTAATATTCATACCTCGAATTGCGGTGTGTATTGCCAATACTGTGCAATTCATTTACTCCCGGAGTATCTGGCTTGTCTTTCGAAATCTCGCGATATGTAAAGCTACTGACTTAGGCGTACGAACCTCAAAGTAGGTGGATGCTTGCTCGAACGCTTTGACGCTCGACCATCTCATTCATAGATGAAATTATGCCGCCCGTCACTGAAATGTATACTAATGTGGTTCTCTCAACGCCGAAGTTATACTCTTGATACAGCAGGTTATGTTCTCGGGAGGTAAGGCCTTCGGTAAAAAGAGTGACTGTATTCCAATTCGTATTGATCTCCGACAATTTGTCTTTGTACCTTAATGTTTAAGCCGTGAATTATCGTGGAAATTGCTTATATAATTCTGCGAATTTTCTCCCGGAAGGACTGGTTTCACTCACAGAATCACTGGATATGTGAAGATATGGCCATAGCTATGCGACTCTCAATGAAGGTGGTAACGTTGTCGAAAGGTGTAACCCGCGATCTTCTTATTCATTCTTGAAACTATGGTGCCCTCGACAAAGTTGGGTATAAATTTGCTTCTCTGGGCACGTAGTTATACACATGGTATAGCGGACCAGACTCTCGGAAGTTACGGCCTTCGGTAAAACGTTGACTATGTTGCAATAGGTAACGTCCTACAATGGTTCGACTCTGATCTTTAATATTTATAATCGTGACATATCGTGTGTGATATCAATACTGATCTGCGGGTTTAGTCACGGAATACCTGATTTGTCTCACGGAATCACAGTATAGGTGAAGCTATTGACTTAGCCGCTCGGCTCTCAAAGATGATGGTAAAGATCGCGAACAGTTTGACCCTCGCTCTTCTAATTCATACATAAACTTAAGATGCCAGTTAGTAAAATTTGTAGTAATTTGGTCACCTCGACACGAAGCTATATCATCGATAAAGCCTGTTAGGACCTCGGAAGGTAAGGTATGCTGTAAAAAGTATAGTGCCATGAAAAGAGGTATCGTTCGATAGCGGGTTGACGCCCTACATTAATATTCATACCGTGAATTAGCGTATCCATGAGTAATACTGGACTGTGAATCCAATCTAGGAATACTTTTTCTGACCCTAGAATTCACAGGACAGGTGTAGCTATTGATTCAGCCGTGCAACTCTCGAAGAGGATGGGAACGTTCTCGAGCGGTTCGTCCCTCCATCTTCTAAATTTATACATGACGTCAAGGTGCCCGACACAGAAATCAATACTAATTTCTTTCTCAGAACACGAAGTTATATCCTCGATACTGCGGGTTAGTTCTTCGGAGGGTAAGGTCTTCGGTAAAACTTTAGAACTTATACCAATAGGTAAAGATCCCAAACGGTTTGACGCTATATACCTCATATTCAAACCGTGATTTTAGGTGTCTATTACCAATATTGATCCGCGTATTTGCTCCTGGAATACCTGCCATTGCACTCGGAAGCACAGGATATGTAAAAATATGACTTAGCGGTTCGAATATCATAAAAGGTGGTAACGGTCCAGAACTGCTTGACACTCGACCTTGCAATTCATACATGAAGTTAAGGTGCCCGTCACTGAAATGAATACTAATTTGTATCTCTGATCACGACGTTATACTCCCGGTACAGCGGGTTACGTTCTCAGAGGGTGTGGTCTTCGGTAAAACTTTTGATATTATACCAAAACCTACTCAAACGGTTTCACATTCTGCTTTAACTTTCTATTGCTAATAGAATCCCGCGGATTTACTCCAGATATACCTGGTGTGACTCGCGGATTTACAAGTATAGGTGAAGCTATTGACTTAAGTGTGCAAATCTCAAAGAAGATGGTATCTTCCAGGAACCGTCTGCCTCCCGATATGCTCATCCATATATCAATTTAACCAATTAAACCAGTCCCTACATTGTATACCTGTTTGTTTCCGTTTACTTTAAGCAACACACTCGCTGCAGTGGGTTGGGTCTTCTGCAGGTATAATAATTGCTAACACGTTTGTCTTTATACCAACTGATTACATTCTCAAACGGATTCAAGCTGTGCTTTAATATTCAAACCGTGTATTAAGGTGCCCATTGCCAATAATTTACAGCGCATTGACTTTAGGACAACCTGGATTGGACGTAGGAGCAACAGGATTCGTGAAGCTATTGACATAGGCATTCGACTCTCAAAAGAGGTGGGATCGTTTTCGAACGGTTTGATTATGCTATTCACACAGGAAAATAAGGTGTTCGTCGGCTAAAATGTGTACCAAATTGTTTCCGTGAGTAATAAGCATGACACTCACTAAAGCGGGATATGTTCAAGAAAGGAATTCGGTATACAGAATGACTCTGCCAATTGGTAATTCTCTCCGATGGATAGTCCTTCTACTGTAATATTCGTACCGTGAATTTATGGATCTATTGCCAACACATTTCAGCGGACTGACTCCTGGAATACCTGATTTGTCTCTCGGAATCATAGGATGGCTGCTACTATTGAGATAGGTGTGCGACTCTGAAAGAAGGTTATAACGTTCTCGAAATGTTTGACACTCGATCTCCTAATTCCTACACGAAATTAAGGTGCTGTCACTAAAGTGTATTCTAATTTGTTTCTCTAAATACGAAGTTATTCTCTCTACGTTGCAGCGTTCGTTCTCGATAGTTAATGCCTTCGGTAAAAAGAGTGCCTCTGTACCGTTTGATAACTATCTCCTACAGTTTGTTCTTCTGCTTTAATATTCAAAACGCGATTTAAGCTATCCATTGCCAACAGTGTGCAGCGGATTTACTCCTGATATTACTGGTGTGACTCTCGGAATCTCAAGTATGGGTGAGGCAATTGACATAGGTGTGCAATTCTCAAAGAAGGTGGTAACGTCCTGGAACGGTTTGCTGCTCGATATGCTGATCCATAGATCAAATTAAGGTGCCAGTCACCGCAATGTATACTTATTTGTTTCCGTTTACATTAAGCAACCCACACGCTACAGCGGGTTAGCTTCTCGAAAGTTAATGCCTTTGTTAAAAAGTTTGACTCTATAACTATACGTATCGCTCTTCCACGGCTTGTCACTCTACTTTATTATTCAGACCGCGAATTGAGGTATCTATTGCTAAAACTGTTCACTGTACTTTCACCTGGAATACCTACTTTGCCCTTCGGAATCACAGGATGGGAGAAACTATAGTCGCAGTCGCTCGACTCTATAAAGATGTTGGTTACGATCTGGCACTGTTTCACACTCGATCGTCAAATTCATGCATGAAATTAATGTGCTCGTCGCTAGAATGAATACTTATTCGTCCCTCTGATTTCGAAGTTATACTCTCGATACAGCGACATAGTTTTTCAGATGGTAAGGTCTTCGGTAAAATGTTTGACTTTACAGCAATTGGATACGCTCTCAAGGGGTTTGACGCTCTACTTTAATATTCAAACTGTGAATTGTGGTGTCTACTCCGAATAATGATCAGCGAATTTATTCCCGGAATTCCAGGTTTGATTGTTGGTATCTCTGGGCAGATGAAGCTATTGACGTGTTCGATCGCCCCTCGCAGAAGGAGGCAACGTTCTCGAGCGAATGGACCTCGATCTTCTAATTCATGCGTGAAGTTAATTTGCCAGTCTGTGAAATGAATACTAATTTCGTTCTCTGTACCCGGAGTTATACTCTTGAAACTGCGGGATAGCTTCTACGAAGGAAAGCTGTCAGTACAGTATTTGACTCTATACGAATAGGAAACCTTCTACAACGGTTAAACGGTCTGCTTTAGTATTCAAACCGTGGATTATGGTGCCTATCGCCAATAATCTTCAGCGGATTTGCTCTCGGATTACCTGGTTTGTCTCTCGAAATCACAGGAAAGGGTGAAACTACTGACTTACACGTTCGACTCTCAAACAGGATGGTAACGTTTCGAACGGTTTCACTATCGATTCTAATTCAGACATGAAGTAAAGGTGCCAGTCGCTGAAATGAACACTAATCTCTGTCTCTGAACACGAAATTATATTCTGGATGAAGCATCTGGATGATGTTCATGGACCGTACGACCTACCGTAGTACGTCTGAATTTAGAGCAATTGTTAACTTTCTCAAACGGTTTGACGCTCTACTTTCACATTGAAACCTAGAATTAAGGTATCTAATGCAAACACTGTTCAGGGCACATACTAGCGGAGTACCTGGGTTGACTCTCCCAATCACAGGATATGTGAAGCGATTGACTTAGCCGTTCGTTTCTCACAGATTGTCGTAACGTTCGGGAACCGTTTGACCCTCGATATTCTAATTCATGCATGAAATTAAGGTGCTCGACACTATAATACAGACTATTTCGTACCTCTGAACTCGGTGTTATACTCTCGACTAGGCGGGTAAGTTTTTCGGAAAGATAGGCATTCGGTAAGAAGTTTGACTCCTCACGAATACGAAATGTTCTACTACGCGCTTGAGGGTCTGCTTCAACATTGAAGCCGTCAATTGAGATATCCATTGCCCATACTGTTCAGGGTGCTAACTCCTGGAATATCTGATTTATCTTTCGGATTCATACGATATGTGAAGCGATTGACTTAGTCGTTCGTCTGTCACAGTAGGTGGTCACGTTCTCGAACACTTTGACTCTCGTTGTTGATATTTATACACATTCATGAGGGGTTCGTCCGCTAAAATGTCTACTGATTTGTTTCCGTGCACATTTAGCAGGGCACTCGCTACAGTTGGTTAGGTTCTCGGAAGGTATGGTATTCGGTAAAAGGAATGACCCTATGCGCATTGGTAAAATCATACGTTGGTTCGACACTCTACAATAATATTCATACCGCGAATTAAGGAGTCAGTTGCCAATAAACTTGAGCGGACTTACTCCCAGGTTGTCTGACTTGACTCTCGGAATGACGGGATATCTGAAGCTACAGACTTAAGCGATCGGCTCTCAGGAAACGGTAACGTTCTCGAAATGATTGACTATCGGTATTCTAATTCATACATGAAATCAATGATCCGTCACTTAAATGTGTACTAATGTGTTTCCCTAAACACGAAGTTATATTCTCGGTACTGCGATTTAGCTGCTCGGGCGGTAAGACTTTCGGTAAAGCGTAGACTTTATAGCAGTTGCAAACGTTCTCAAACTGTTTCACGCTCTATATTTAATATTCAATCCCGAGAATTAAGGTGTCTATTGCCAAAACTGTTCAGCGGACTTACTCTCCGAATACCTGGTTTGGCACTCCGAATCACAGGATAGGTTTTGCTGTTGACTCAGATGCGTCACTCTCAACGAAGGTGATAACGTTATTGATCGGATTGACACTAGATCTTCTAATTCATACATGTAATTCAGGTGCCCGTCACTTAGATGCCTACTAATTTAAAAGTTATACTTGTAAATATTATACTTTTATAAGTTATACATATTAAAGTTATACCCACGATTGAGCGGGCTATGATCCCTGACGGTATGGCATGCGATAAAGGGTATGACTTTATACCAATCTGTAACGTTCCCAATGTGACGACTGGAAACTTTTCGTATAGATGCATCTATGCCAAATTCCGTTTAATGTGACACGCTTACATTTATCCACGATTAATACGTTCAATAAAGATGCTTTCACTATTATTTCGTATGTCACATTATTTATGATACTGTTTCTATTGAATACTAAACTAGAATAATAAATATATTCACGTGTCCATAACATATTCCTCCTCATCAGTTTGTTTCATAGTTGTAAGCATTTGAATCTGAACACTCGTGACATGCTAATAATTATGTCCATCTCAGTATATGTGTCACGAAAATCAAACCATGACGAATATATTCGTGATGTCGCTGTTAAACGATGGGTTTATCTTATAAAATTGCCAACTAGTAAGTGGAATGGTATTCAGCGAAACATGGTACTATATATAATGAGACTTGGCAAATGGAACACCAGAAATGCGATTCCCTTCGGACGTTACGTTTAGAACAGTGTGACCACCATCGCGCAGTGCTGTAGGCGAAGTCTTCACT
>NIJG01000397.1:14751-25008 GCA_002201625.1 Euglossa dilemma
CTACTCGAATTGGTAATGTTCTACAACGACTTCACGGCGTGCTATAATATTCAAACCGTGGATTAAGGTTTCGATTGAATATACCCTTCAGCGGATTTACTCCCGGAGTACCTGGTTTGACTCTCAGAATCATTGGGTATGCGAAGCTATTGACTCAGCTGTGCGACGTTCAAAGAAGGTGTGAACGGTCTATGGAACGGTTAGATTCCAGATTATTCCATTCATACATGAAAATAAGGTGTCCGCCTGCTTTAATTTCTACTAATTTGATTCCGTGTGCCCTATGCGCGATTCCCGCTGCAGCGGGATAAGTCCTTGGAAAGCAAGGTATCCGTTAAAAAGAGTGAATTTGTACCGTTTGGTAATGTTCTCCAACGGTATGACTCTCTACATTACAATAGATACCGTGAATTTATGTATCTATTGCCAATACGGTTCAGCGGATTTGCTCCTGGAATCCGAAGCTTTACTCTCGGAATCACAAGTATAGGTGAAGCTATTGACTAAGCCTTTCTAGGCTCAAAGAAGTTGGCATCGTTCTCGAACGGTTTGACAAAAGATCTTCTAATTGATACATGTAATTAAGATGCCCGTTACTATGATGCTTCCTAATTTGTATCTCTGATCACGACGATATGCGGTCGTATCAGTGGACTAGGTTCTCGGAGGGTGAGTCCGTCTATAAAACGTTTTACATTTTACAATCTGGAGACATTCTTATCCGGCTTGACAATCTACTTTAATATTGAAACCGTGAAATAAGGTGCGTCTTGCCAATAGTGTACAGCAGAATGACTCCTGATATATATAGTATTACTCTCGGAACCACGGAATAGGTGAAAGGATTGACTCAGCCGTTCGACTCTCAAGGAAGGTGGTAACGATATCGAACGGTTACACGCACGATCTTCTAATCCACATACGAAAATATGGTTTGCTTCTGCTATAATGTATACACATTTGTTTCGATGACTAAGAAGCATGACATGATTCCGGATATGCACCCGGAACACCTGGTTTGACTCCTGGAATTGCCGGATGGGTGATGCTATTGACATAGGCGTTCGTCCTTCAGAGATGGTGGTAACGATCTCGCACGGCTTTCTATTTCTCGCTCGATTTTCTATTTCAAACATGAAATTACTGTGCCCCCTGTAAATTATGTAGTAAATTGCTTCTCTGAACACGAAGTTATACCCTCTATTGTGTCTGTCAGCTTCTTCACTCAGCATCAGCAGTGGACACCATAATTAACGGATTAAATATTAAAGTAGAGCGTCAAACGCTTGTACAAATATACCTATCGGTATAAAGCCAAACTTTTTACCCAAGGCCCTACCTCCCGAGCAGCCTGACCCGCTGAATGGACTGTCTTGCTTAGTGTTGACGAAAACCAGTTAGTGGACATTTTAGCAAACTGGTACCTTATTTTCATGTATATGTACCAAAATTGAGAGGCAAACCTATCGTGAACGTTGAAACCGTCTTTCATTGTCGAACGGCTAAGTCAATAGCTTCACCTATCCTGTGATTCGAAGTGCCTAAGCCGGTATTCTGCGAATAAATCCGCAGCACAATATCGGCACTAAACACCCATCTTCCCGGTGGAAAGATTAATGTGCACAAACAAACCTTTGTAGGACTTTACCCATTCACATGGACTCAAACTTTTTACTGAAGGCCTTACCATCAGAGAAGGTGAACCGCGATATCTGGAGTTTAAATTCTTCAGTAGGGATACATTATAGTATACATTTTAGTGAAGGGCACCAAAACGTCACGTGTGAATTAGAAAATCGAGGGTCAATCGGCTCCGGAACGTTGCCACCTCCTTTGAGATTCGAACGGCTAAGTCAATAGTTTCTACATATTCCACGATTCCAATGCTCAAGTGATGTATTCCGATAGTAAATACGCTTAACAGTTCTGGCACTGTACGCCTTAATTAAGGGATTGAGTATTAAAGTGAAGAGTCAAACCGTCGGAGATCATTAATAAATGTTTTAATGTCTTACTATTTATAGAATAACTTACCTTCCATAAACCTACCCAGCTGCATCCAGAGTATAATTTTGTGATCAGTATAGTCTCAAACTATTTACTGAATGCATTAACTTCCGAGAACGAATCCCCCTGTATCAAGAGTATAATATCGTGTTCAGATAAACAAATTCTTACACTTTTTCGTGACGGGAATGTCAATTACATGTATGAATTAGAAAATTGGGGGCCAAACCAATCGTGGACGGAAACCGCTTGGTTAAGAGTCGCACAGCTAAGTCATCAGCTTGACTCATTCGGTGGTTCCACGGGTCAAACCAGGTATCCCTGAAGTAAATCCTCTGAAATGTATTGCCATCAGGCACCATAATTAACGGTTTGCATATTGAAGTAGAGCATCGATCCGTTTAGGGAAGCAAGCAAATGGTATATAGCCAATCGTTTTACTGAAGACCATGCCCTCTGATAGTATATCACGTTGTACCATGAGTATACCGTCGAGTTCAGGGTCGCAACTTAATATTCATTTTAGGGGCTAGCACCTTAATTTCATGTATGAATTAACAGATCGAGGGTCAAAACCTTTGAGATCATTACCCCCTTCTCTGGGGATCAAACGGCTAAGTCAATAGCTTCACCTCTTTTATGATTCCGAGAGTCAGATGTGGCACTCCGGGAGTAAATCCGCTGAAGATTAAGGGCAATAGACATCCGAATGCACGGTATGAATATTAATGTGGAGCGTCAAACCGTTTGAGAATGTGACAGTTTGATATATCGTCAATCATCCTACCGATGGTCTATCCTTCCTTGATACTAACCCGCGGTACAGAGAGTATTACGTCGTGTTCTGAGACGCAAATGAGTATTCATATTAGGGACTGGCACCGTTATATTCTGTATGAATTAGAGATCGAGCGTCAATCCCTTTGAGAACATTACAGAGAAAAATATTAGTCACCATTTCAGTGACAGACACCTTGATTTCATGTATAAATTAGAAGATCGTGAGTCTAACCGATCGAGAACGTTACTACTTTGTTTGAGAATAGCACATCTAAGAAAATAGCTTCTCTAATGCTGTGATTCCGAGAGTTACACCAGGTATATCACTAATAAATTCGCTGAACAGTATTAGCAGTTGACACCATTATTCACGGTTTGAATATTAAAGTATATCGTGAAAACGTTTGAGAAAGTTGCCAGTTGGTATAAAGTCAAACGTTCAATCAATTACCTAACCTACCGAGAACCTAACCCGCTGCAGTGAGTGTGTTGTTTAGATTAAACGGAAACAAATAAGTATTCACCATAGTGACTGGCAACATAATGTCATGTATGGATTACAAGGTCGAAAGCAAACCGATCCAGAACGTAACCAAATACTTTGAAAATCGCAAATCTTACGAAATAGCTTCTCCTATCCTGTGATTCCGAGATTCACACCAGGTACATGAGGAGTAAATGCGCTGAACTGTATTAGTGGTAGACACGTTTATTCATGGTTTGAATATGAATGTAGAGCATGAAACCGTTTGAGAACGTAAGCAATTGGCATAACGTCATACTCTTTACCGGATGCATTATCTTCCGGGAACATATCCCGTTGTATCGAGAGTATAACTTGGTTCTCAGCGAAACACATTAGTTGACATTTTAGTGACGGGGGCCTTATTCTTACCGATGTATTAGAAGATCGAGTCTCGAATGTTTCGTGAACGCTGCCGCCTTTGTACGAGGGTCGAAAGGTTAAGTCAATAGATTCACTTATTCTGTGATGCCTCGAGTCAAACCAGGTATTACGTGAAGTAGATCCGGTATTCACAATTGTCCTTATACCCTATTCCACCGTGTAAATATTAAAGTACTCAGTCAAACCGTTGTAGTTCCTTACCTATTGGCCCAGTGTCAAACATTTTACAGAAAGTCTTACCATCCGCAAACATCACAGGCTTCATCGAGATTATAACTTCGTGTTAAGAGAAAGAAATTAGTCTTCAGCTCATTGGTGCGCACCCCAACTTCATGTATGAATTAAAAGACCAAGCGGCAAGCCGTTCAAAAATGTTACCACCTTCAGTGAGTGGCGATCGACTAAGTCAATAGCTTCATCTATCCCGTGATTCCGAGAGTCAAGCCAAGCATTGCAGGTGTAAATCCGGTAAAAGGTATTGTCAAGAGACACATTAACTCACGGTCCGAATACTATTGTCCCGAATCAAATCATTGTAGAAAGTTACCCATTCGTATGGAGTAAATCTTTCTAATGATGGCCTTACCATCCGTGCAGCCCTACCCGCTGCCGAGGCTGCCATGCTTAGTATTCACGGAAATAAATTGGTAAACATCTTCGCCGACGGGCACGTTATTTTCGTGTAGGTTCAGCTAAAGCGAGAGTCATACCGTTCAAGAACGATAACGCCATCCTTGAAAGCACGCGTCTAAGTCAATAGCTATACCTATCGTGTATTTCCGCGAATCAATACATGCACTCCGGTAGTAAACCCACTGAACAGTATTGGCAATATACACCTTATTTCACGGTATGGATATTAAAGTATAGCATCAAACCGATTGAGAGCGTTACCAATTGGAGTAATGTCAAACGTTTTACGGAAGGCCTTACCATCGGCGAATATAACCCGCTCTAGCGAGTGTCTATCTAAGTGTTCACGGAAACAAATGACTACACATTTCAGCAGGCGGACACCTATGATTCACATATAAATAGCAAGATCGAGAGCAAAATTGTCCCAGAACGCTAGCATCTTTTTTGAAAGTCAAACTGCAAAGTCAATAGCTTCACCTATAATGTGACTCCACCAGTCAATCCAGTTACTCCTGGTGGAAATCCGCTGTACGCTGACCCCCTATATAGAGGGTATTACTTCGAATTCAGAGATGCAAATTAGTATACATTTTGGTGACGGGCACCTTAACTTCCTGTGCGAATTAGAAGAGCGAGTGTTAAAATGTTCGAGAACGGTGCCATCTTCTATGTGTGTCGAACTGCTAAGTCAACAGCTTCACCTATCCTGTGATTCCGTGAGTCAAACCTGACATTCCGGGAAGAAATCCGATGTACACTATCGGCACTAAAATCCCTACTTACCGGTATGGTGTTAAAGTACAGAGCCACACAGTTGTACAACATTTCCTATAGGTATAGAGTCTAAATATTCACCAAAGGACGTATCTCCCGAGAAGCTATTCCGCTGTACCGAGATTATAATTTCGTGATCAGCGAAGCAACATAGAGTAAGTTTTAGTGACGGGCATCTTAATTTCATCTACGAATCAAAAGATCGAGGGACAAATCTTTCAAGAACGTTAGCACATACTTTGTGAGTCGATCGGCTCAGTCAGCGGCATCACGTATCCTGTGATTCCGAAATTCTGACCGTATGTTTCAGGTGTAAATCCGCTGAACATTATTGACATTAGACACCATAATCGATGATTCGAATATTACAGTAGAGCGTCAAACCGTTTTACGCGTAACCAATTTTCTATACAGTCAAACGATTTACTCAGGGCCTTACATTCCGAAACCCTATCCGGGTGTATCGAGGGTATAACTTCGTGCTGAGAGAAAGAAATTAGTATTCATTTCAGTGTCAGGCGCCGCAATTTCACGTGAGAATTAGAAGGTCGAGCGTTAAACCTCTCAAGAACGTTACCACCTTCCATGAGAGTGGTACTGTGACAAAAGCTTCACCTATCCTGTGGCTCTCAGAGCCAAAGCAGGTATTCCAGGTGTATGTCCGGTGATCTGTATTGGCAATAGACACCTTGATTCACGGACTGTCTACTTAATTTGAGTGTCGATCCATCTGAGATGGTTACCAATTTGTATGAAGTCATACGCCTTTCCGAATACCTAAACCTCCGAAGGCCCATCCCGCTGTATAGAGGGTATAACATCGTGTTTAGACGAACGAATTAGTACACGTTTTAGAGACGGGCACCATAATTCCATGTATGAATTACAAGATCGAGTCTAACGTTTTACCAATTACCATACATTCCGAGAACCTAACCCGCTGCAGCGGGTGAGTTGCTTAGTGAAATCGGAATCAAATTACTATATATTTTAGGAGACGGACGCCATATTTTCATGTGTTAATAGGAGGATCGAGGGTCAAAGCGCGCGAGAACATGCCACCATCGGTGATAGTCGAATTGCTAAATGAATAGCTACAACTGTCCTCTGATTCTGAGGGACAGAGCAGGTGTCCTTGGAGTAAATGCGCAGAACTTTATGGGGAATAGGCACCTTAATACACGCTTTGAATATTAAAATAAAGCGTAGCACCGTATCAGAACGCCACCAATTGCTACAAAGTTAAACGGATTACCTAAAACCTTAAATTTCGCGAACCTCAGCGACATTATCGAGAGTATATCTTCGTGTTCAGAGAAGGTAGTTACTATTCACATCAGTGACGGCACCTTAACTTCATGCACGAAGTAGAAGACCGAGGGTGACACAGTGCGAGAATGTAACCACCGTCTTTGAGCGTCGAGCGGCTAGGATTGTAGCTTCCCCTATCCTGTGATTCCGAAGGTCAAAGCAGGTATTCCAGGAATAAATCCGGAGAATGGTATTGGCTATAGACGCCTTAATTAACGGTTTGAATATAACAGACGAGCGACAATCCGTTTGAGAACGTTTCCAGTTGGTATATATTCAAACTTTTTATTTATGACTTTACGGTCCGAAATCATAACGCTCTGTATCGAGAGGATAACAAAGTGTTCAGAGGAACAAATGAGTATACATTTTAGTGACAAGCACACTAAATTCATGTATAAATTGGAAGGTCGAGAGTCAGGGCGATGGAGAACGATACCAGCTTCTTTGTCAGTCGAAGAGCTCAGTCAATAGCTTCCCACATCCTATGATTCCGAAAGCCATCGGACCCTCCGGGATTGAATCCGCTGAAAGGTGTTTGCAATAGACACTTTCATTCATGCTATGAATTATTAAGTAGAGCGTCAAACCCGTGTAGAACGTGACCTATTCGTATAGAGTCAAACTATTTTCCGAAAGCCTTACCTTCAGAGAAGCCTAGCGCGGTGTACACGACATTATGTCTTGCATAATGTACTCGGAGGCAAACTAGTAGAAATTATAGCAGACGAATACCTTATTTCCAATTATGAATATAAAAAGCGTGAGTCAGGCCGGACTAAAACTGTACTTCAATCGTTGAGAGTCGCGCAACTACATCAATAGCATCACCTATACTGTGAATCCGAAGGTACAACCTTTTACTCCGGGAATAAATTTGCTGAACGGCATTTGCAATGAAAGCCTTAATTCACGGTTTGAATTTTAAAGTAGGGCGTCAAATCGTTCTCGAAAATTCCTATAAGGTCAAGCAGTTTACAAAGGGCCTACTGCCCGTGATGCCAAACCGCCGAATCGGGAGTTTACCTTCGCGTTTAGAGAAGCTCATTAGCATACATTTAAGTGACGGCACCTTAAATTCATATATGAATTAGAATATCGATAGTCACGTCGTTCGAGATCGTAACCATCTTCCTTGGGCATCGAACGGATAAGCCAACAGCTTCACCTATCCAGTGATTAGGAGAGGCAAACCAGGTATCTCGGAAGTAAAGCCGCTGAAGAGTACGGGCAATAGACCCGTTAATTCACGATTGGAATATTATAAGCCGGCTCTCAAGCCGTTGTAGAGCATTACCAACATGTGTAGGAACACACATCTTGCAGGATGCCTTACCCACCGAAAAACTAACTCGCTGTACCGGGAGTATAACACCGTGTATATGGGTACGAAGTAGTATACATTTTAGTGATGTGCACCATAATTTCATGTATGCCTGAGTAGATCAAGTGTCAGAGTGTTCGGGAACGTTACCACCATCTTTGAGAGTCGAACGGCTAAGCCAATAGCTTCACCCGTCATGCGATTGCGAGAGTCAGTCCAGGTATTCGGAATGCAAATCGGCTAAACAGTATTGGTAATAGACACCTTTATTCACTGTTTGAACACTAAAATATAGGGTCAGACCGTTTGGAGACGTAACTACCCTCTTTGAGAATCGAACTTATAAGTCAATAGCTTCCCCTATCCAGTGATTTGGAGAGTCAAGCCTGATATTCCGGGAATAATACGCTAAACGGTATCGGAAATAGTGACCATAATTTGAGGTCTGAGGATTATATTAGGATTTTAAAACGTTCGAGGATGATAGAAATTTGAATAATGTCAAACGTTTTACTGAAAATCATACCCTCTGAGAACCTAATCGCTTCATCGAGTGAATAATTTCGTGCTCAGAGATCGAAATTGGCATCCATATCAGTGACGCGAACCTTAACGGCTTTACACAAATTGGTAATGGTGAAGGTATTGACACACTCGTTCGACCCTCAATGAAGGCGGAGACTTTCCCGAGCTGTTTGACCATCGGTCTTCTAGTTCCTACATGAAATTAAGGTGCCGTCAATAAAATCTATATTAATTTCCGTGGCTGAACACGAAGTTATACTCATCATACGGTGGGCTATATTCTCGGAAGGTAAGGCCGTCGTTAAAATGTTTGACTCCATACCAATAGGTAACGTTGTACAACTGTGTGACTCTGTACTTTCAAATTTGTTCTTGGAAATTGAATTCTTAGTGCCGGTACTGTACAGCTGATTTACTCCAGGGAGACCTGGTTTGACTCTCGAAATCACAGAATAATTGAAGCTTTTGACTTAGCCGTTCGGCGCCCAAGAACGGTCGTATCGCTCACAAACGGTTTGACACTTGATATTTTAATTCATACATGAAATTATGGTGCCCGTCTCTAAAATATGTAACAATTGCTTCCTCTGTTCACCACGTTATACCTCGATACAGCGCGTTAGGCTTTCGCAGAGTTATGTCTTCAGTAAAACGTTTGACCTTGTACCAATTGGTAACGTTCACAAATGAACTGACGCTCATCTTTAATACTTAAACCGTGAATTAAAGTTCCCAGTGAAAATAGTGATCAGCGGATTCAGTTCAGGGATACCTGCTTTGACTCTCGTAATCACAGGGCAGGAGAAGCAGGTGACTCAACCGTTCGGTACTCAAAGAAGGTGGTAACAATCTCGAACTGTTCGACGCTCGATCCTCTAATTCATACGTGAAATAAAGGTGCCAACCACTAAAATGTAATCTAATTTGCTTGACTGAACAAGGAGTTATGCCATCAATGCAGCGGGTTATTTTCCCTGACGGTAAGTTATCCGGTAAAAGGAATGACTTTATACGAATTGGTAATGTTCTCCAACTGTATGACTCACTACATTAATATTCATGCCGTGAATTAGGGTGTCAATTTCTAATTCTCTTCAGTGGATTTACTCCCGGAATACCTTATCTGACCGTCGGAAACACAGGACAGGTGTCGCTACTGGCACATCAGATCGATCCTCAAAGAAGGTGCAGAGGTTGCACAACGGTATGGTCCTCGAAAATAGAATTTCGTGCATGAAAATATGGTGCCCGTCGCTATAATGTATAGTAGTTTTCTTCTTTGAAAGCTATGTTGTACTCCCGATAGTGCGGATTGGCTTCTCGGAAGTCAAGTCCATGTGTAGGTATTTAAATCTAAAAGAATATGTAACGTTCTACAGCGGTTTGACTTTATTCGTTAATATTCATACATTGAATTTGGTTGTCTGATGTCTTTACTGTACAGCGGATTTGCGCCTAGAATACGTAGTTTGCCTCTCGCGATCACAGGATGGGTGAAGCTATTAACTTATATGTACGACTGTCAGAGAAGATGGTATCGTTCTCAAAACGGTAGACTCCCGATCTTCTAATTCATATATGAAAATAAGGTGTGCCTCTGCTATAATGTCGGCTAATTTGTTTCCCTGTGAACTAAGCATGGTACTCGCATCAGCGGGTTCGCTCCTCGGAAGGTATGGTATTCGGTAATTGGAATGACTTTATACGAATTGGCAATGTTCCCCAACGGTTTGACTCACTACATTAATATTCATACCGTGAATTAAAATGTCAATTGCCAGTATTATTTAGTGGATTAACTCCCGGATTACCAAATTTTACACTCAGAATCAAAGTATAGGCGAAGATATTGACCGTGCCGTTCTACTCTCAAAGATCGGTGTATTGATTTCGAACAGGTTGACCATCCATTTCTGTAGTTCATACCTGATAATCAAGGGCCCGTGGCTAAAATGTGTACTGGTTTGCTGCCCTGAATACGAAGTTATACTCT
>NIJG01000397.1:80197-101401 GCA_002201625.1 Euglossa dilemma
GCAATTCCAATAAAGTCATTTCTCTTACCGAATACATTACATTTCGAGAACCTAACCCGCTCTATCGAGAGTATAACTTCGTTTTTAGAGATTCAAGCTACACGCAATTTTGTCAGGGGCACATTAATATGATGCATGAATAAGAAGATTCAGGGTGAAACAGTTCGACAGCAATACCACCCTCTTTGAAATTCGAAGAGCAAAGCCAATAGCTTCACCAATCCTGTGATTCCGCGATGCATACCAGGTATTCCGGGAGTAAATTCACAGAACAGTCTTAGCAATGGACACCTATAGTCACAGTTTGAATATTAAAATAGAGCGAAAAACCGGTCGAAAACGGTACCGCCGTCTGTGAGAGAAGTACGGTTAAGTCAATCGCTTCACCAATCCTGTGATTCCGAAAGTCAAACCAGATATTCCGGGAGTAAATGCGATGTACGGAATTGGCGATAGACACCACAATTGACGGTATGAATATAAAACCAGGCAGTCATGCCGTTCGAAAGAGTTACAAATTGTTATATCAAACATTTTAAAGAAGGCTTTACCTTCCGAAAGAAAACCCGCTGTATAGAGGGTTTAACTTCGTGTTCAAAGAAGCTAATTAGTACACATTCTAGTGACGCGCACGTTAACTTCATGATCAAAACATAAAGATCGAGGGCCATACCGTTTGGGAACGTTTCCACCTGTTTCGAGTATCGATCAGCTAAGTCAATAGCGACACCTCTCCTGTGTTTCCGACCGTCAAATCAGGTTATCCGGGAGTAAATGCCATGTCCATTGTTGGCAATAGATACCTTAACACGTTGACGCCGGCGTGCACCGTGTCTGCTTCGTAGGGCGGCGTGCACCACGGTGGGGCACACATGTATTTCACAAAATAGGGAGTACAAAATAGGTTTATTTTTCAATTCTCAACATTATAAACAGACATTCAATATTTTAAAACATAACAAGTCAATATCATAAACATAACAATTCATTATTTTAAACATTTAATTAATTATTATTTTATATATAATTTTATTATTATTCTATATTTATAATTATATTTTAATTATTTATTATTACATAATTATATAATATTTTTATGCAATTTTTCAAAGCATGTTGAGCAGGGTGCCGGTTGGCCCTTACAGCGGTTACAATAGGTTTTTACTTTTTTCGCCTTATTCGCGGCATACTGCCTACCATTTATTCTAGACATACGTTTGTAACATTCGTTGCATCGCTTTGCATCAGAACTCTACTGACCTCGCACCTCATAAAAACTTCACAGAACTCACAATACTCTCAACGCACACTAACTAAATTCTTCTTCACTTGCCGTCAACTCTAAACTCTCCGTAAATCTCGTGCCGTTGTCTAAACTCTCAATGATCATCCCCAGTTTCTAGGTTACACATTATATAAGAAGTGTAGGCTGGGGCGTACTTGTTCCCTCAGAAGTCACTGATTTCCCTTATTACGAGTGGGCGGCCCTACACGTCTAATTGGCGCGCCGAAGGCCCAGAGGCTGGTCAAAGTTCGCATACCTGACGCTCACCCCTAGGCCCGCGATCGGCCAAGGGAAAGGGAATTAGTTTGGAAAATCGCGCAATGGTCCTCGACCACTTAGCCCGGAAATATATCTTTCTTTGGCGATCCTGCAAACAAAACTCTAGTGTGAAGCCCCAGAGAACCTTTGCATTTTACAAGTTTTCTCCGCACAGCATGTCACTCAGACTTCCAGTGCCAGGGCGACTGGAAATCGACAGTCGGGGTTTCAATGAAATTGCCACTCACACTCAACATAATTTACGCATAAAACTTACACTACGTTCTAGAAATATTTTCGTCGTGTACGACAATCGGTCGCAGTATTTCCAGAGTTGCTACGTTTGAAAAGGTCCTATTACTTCTGTTCCAAACTTCTCGTGGTCCGAAACACGAGAAGTTAAAAACCCACTTGACCGAAATTAGGCTCTGGCGCCGTGAACTTGGCTGACAATGGGCCAGTGGGAGGTCCATCTCCTCTACACTCGTGGACATTCCATGGCGCGGGGTCATAAATATCGAGTGGCCTCAGAAGCGGAAAATTCTCCGGTCTTCGCGCTTGGAAGACACGTAATTTGTTAGTGCACTTCACCTTGAAGGAAGGGGTTTTCTCCGCCATCCTCTCGCGTGGGAGGACTTTTTCTCCGTCAAAATGTCCTATATGATTTCCAAAATCGTTTTCCTCAAAAACTGAGGGTGATAGACCAAAACTGATTTCGGATTCGGTTTTAGCTCGTCGAGATCTATAAACATAACCTAGTGGATATTATCGCGCAAAAATCGCGTTGAACAGCGTAATGTAACGCTGTACCGCTCAACATGTTTTGAAAAATTACATAAAAAAATTAAATAATTATGTTCTGTTTATAATATAGAATTGTTATGTTTTTAATATTGAATGTCTGTTACTAATGTTGAGAATTCAAGAATAAACCTATTCTGTAGTACTTATTTTGAGAAATACAAGTGTGACCCACTGTGATGCACGCCGCTCCACGGAACAGACGCGTAGGACACACCGTGATGCACGCCGCCCCACGGAGCAGGCAGTGAATTCGGGCGCCGTCGCACAGAGAAAACTCTGAATATCGGCCCCGGCGTCAACGTGTTAAGTGAGGGTTTGAATATTAAAGTACTGCGCCCATCCATGATAGTGCGCGTCAAGTTGGTATAAAGTCGAGCGCTTTACTGTAGACCTCAACCTCCGAAAGCCTAAGGCTCTGTACAGACAGCATAGCATGGTGTTCAGAGTATTTAATTAGTATACAGTTTAGTGACGAGCACCTTAACTTCATGTATGCAAGAGAAAATCTAGTTTCAAGCCGTTCGAGAACGTTACCACCTACATTTAGAGACGTACAGCCAAGACAAAAGCTCGACATATCATGATATTACGAGAATGAAAACTGCTATTGCGGGAGAAAAACCGCCGCACAGTATTGGCAATAGACACATTAATTCACGTTATGAATGGCAATATACAGGGACAAGACGTTCTAGCACTTTACCTATTAGTATAATGTCAAACTTCTTGCCGAAGGCCTTACCTCCTGAAAGCCTAACCTACTATATCGAGTTTATACCTTCGAATTCAGAGAATCAATGTAGTATACATCTTAGAGACCGGCACCATAATTTCGTGTTTCAATAAGTAGGTAATCCGTCAAACCGTTCGGGAACGTTATCACCTCTCTGAAAATCGCACAACTAAGTCAATAGCTTCACCCATTCTCTGATTCGGGGAGTCAAACCAGGAATTCCGGTGTAAGTCCGCTGCACAATACAGGCAATGGACTCAATTATTCACGGGTTCAATATTACAGTACATCCTCACACCGTTGTAGAACGTCACGTATTGGAATAGAGTCAAACATCTTACCGAAAACCTTACATTCGGAGAAGGTAGCCCTCTATATCGCGAGAGTAACTTCGTGTTCAGAGAAGGAAATTAATTTACATTTTAGTG
Organism: Euglossa dilemma; assembly: GCA_002201625.1. NCBI lineage: Eukaryota > Metazoa > Arthropoda > Insecta > Hymenoptera > Apidae > Euglossa > Euglossa dilemma. The sequence continues at coordinate 83,706 of NIJG01000397.1, forward strand.
ACGAGTGTCATGTTTTCATGTATGAATTAAAAGATCGAAGGTCAAACCGTACGAGAAAGTTACCTCGTCCTTTGGGAGACGAGCGGGTACGTCAATAGCTTCACCTATTCCAAGATTCCACGAGTCGCATGAGGTATTCCGGGAGTTAAACTGCCGACCATCTTTGCAATTGGCATCTTATTTCACGGTATGAATACTAAAGTAGAAGGTAAATCCGCCGGGGAACATTACCAATTTTTATAAAATCATTCTTCTCACAGAATACGTTAAATTTGGGGACCATAATGCGCGGTACGAAGTGCCCAGCCTAGTGTTCACGGAACCAAGTTAGACGACATTTTAGCAGATGGACACCATATTTCCGTGAATGAATAGCAAGATGGAAGGGTCAGTCGGTTCCAGAACGTGTACACCATTTTTTAGAGACGCACAGCTAAGTCAATAGCATCACCTATCATGCGATATCTCGGGTCAAACGGGTACTCCGGGAGTGAAGCCGCTGAACAGTATTGGCTGTAGACACCATTATTCACGATTTGAATATTAATATAGAGTGGCAAGCCGTCACAGAATGTTACCAATTGCTATAAAATCAAACGTTATTCCGAAGACATTACCTTCCGCAAACCTCACCGGCTTCACCGAGGGAATGAGTTTGTGTTCAGAGAAAGAAATTAGTATTTATGTTAGTGACGGGCGCCCTAATTTCATATATGAATTAAATGAGAAGATCAATTGATCAAACCGTTCAAGACCGCTATCACATTCCATGTTATTCGAACAACTAAGTCAATAGCTTCACATACCCTGTGCTTCCGAGTGTCATAGCAGGTATTCCCGGAGCATATTCGCTGAACTTTATTGGCAATAGGCAACTTAATTCACGGTTGGAATATTTAACCGGAACGTCAAACCATTGTACAACGATAGCTATTGGTATTGATTCACACAATTCACTGATAGCCCTACCCTGGGTGAAGCTATCCCGACTTATCGAGAGTATAACATCGTGATCAGTGAAAGAAATTGGTAGTCAATTCAGTGACGGGTACCTTAACTTCATGTATGATTTGGAAAATCGAGGGGCAAACCGCTCGAGAACGTTGTAACCTTCTGTGAGAGACGAAGGGTATCGTCTATAGCTTCACATATCCTGCGATTCCGAGACTCATGAATTGTATTCCGGGAGTAAATCCGCTGAACAGTATTGGTAATAGACACCTTCATGCACGGTTAGAATATTGAAGTTGAGCATAAAACTGCCTGAGAACGTTACCACTTCGAATAAAGTCAAAAGTTGTACCGCAGACCTCACACTCCTAGAACCAAGCCCGCAGTATAGAGAATATAACTTCGTGATCAGAGATACAAATTAGTATTCCTTTCAGTGACCAGCACCTTATATTCATGTATGAATCAAAAGATCGAGGGTCAAACAGTTCGAGAATATTACCACTGTCTTTGAGATTCAAACGGCTAAGTAAATAGCTTCACATATCCTGTGATTCCGAGAATCATACCGGGTATGCCGGGAGTAAATCCAGAGATCGGTATTAGAAATAGATACCTTAATTTACTGTTCGAATATTAATGAACATAGTCAAACTGCTGTAGAACAATTCATACCGGTATAGAGTCAAACGTTTTTTTGATGTCCTTACCCTTCTTCGAAGAGCTAACCCGTTGTATCGGGAATATAATATCATGTTCAGTGGGGCGAATTAGTAGTGATCCTAGTCTCGCGCACCTTATTTTCGCGTATGAATTTGATTATAGAGGGTCAAGCAATTCGAGAACTTTACCACATTATGTGAGAGACGAGCGGCCAATTCCATCGCATGATATATCGTGTGATTCTGAATGTTAAACCAGGTAATATGGGAGTCATTCCGCTGTACACTATTTGTAATGGACTCCTTAATTCACGGTTTGAATATTAGTGAAAAGAATCTTACTCTTGTAGAACATTACCCATTGCTATAATGTCTAAAGTTAGACGGAAGGCCTTACCCTCCGAGAACCGAACCCGCTGTATCAAGAGTATGACTTCGTGATCAAGGAAGCAAATAAGTATACATTATTGAGACCGCACATCATTTCCATATATGAAATGCAAAATCGAGAGTCCATCCGCTCTAGAACGGTACCACATATCTTTAGAATCGAACGGCTAGTCAATTCAGATATTCCGGCAGTAAATCCGCCGTACAGTAGAAGGTCGATTGTTAAATCGTTCGGGGACGTTACCAACTACTTTGAAAGCCACACACCTAAGTCAATAGATTCACCTGTCCCGTGATTCCGATAGTCAAACGAGGTATTCCAGTAGTACATTCGCTGAGCAGTATCGGCAATGGACACATCAATTCAGTGCCTGAATATCAACGTAGAGAGATAAATCGGCAGCGAACATTACCAACTGTTATGACGTCATCGCTCTTAAAGGATACTGTACATTCCGAGAAGATAACTCGTTGTATCGAGAATATAACTTCGTTGTCAGAGAATCAATATAGTATCCATTTTAGTGACGGGCACAATAATTTCATGTATGAATTAGAAAATCGCCTGTCAAAGCGCTCGTGGTCGTTACGATCGCCCTCGTGAGGCGAACAATTAAGTCAATAGCATCAATTATACTATAATTCCGTGAGCCAAACCATGTATGCCGGGAGTAAATGTGGTGATATGTATTGGCAATAGGACCCATAATTCACGGGTTTGAATATTAAGGTTTAGCGTCAAACCGCTGTAGAACTTTACCTAATCGTAAACGATCAAGCTTGGTACCGAAGGCCGCACCTTCCCAGAAGCCCATTTCGCCGCTGTCCGTGTCGTGCTTAGTGTTCATGGAAACAAAGCAGTAGACATTTTAGAGAGGGGCACGTTAATATCATGTATGATTTAGAAGATCGAGAGTTACACAGATTGAAAACGTTACATCCTTTATTGAGAGTCGCATAGCTAAGGCATCAGCTTCACCTATCCTGTGACTCCGAAAGTAAAACGAGATATTCCGCGAGTAAAAGCGCTGCGCAGTATTGAAAATAGACACTTTGTTTCACGGCTTGAGAATTAAATCAGACCGTCAAACCATTGTACAACGTTACCAGATGGTATATCATTATAGTCCTTACCGGATAACTCACCTTCATGAACCTATCTCACTGTAGCGAGTGTCATGCTTAGTTCTCACAGAAACAAGTTAGTTGACATCTTAGCAGACGGAAACCTTACTTCCATCTATGAATAGAATAATCGAGAGTCAAACCGTTCGAGAACAATCCCACCTTCTCTGAGAAGCGAGCGGCGAAGTCAATAGCTTCACCCATCCTGTGATTCTTTGAGCTAAACCTGATATTCCTGCAGTGAATCCGCTGAACAGTATTGGAAATAGATACATTAATTCGCTGTATGAATATTAACGTAAAGACTCAGACCGTCGGCGAACATTACCAATTATTAAGTATTAAGTAATAAGTAAGTATTAAGTCATTATTTTTGCCGAATACCTTTCCATCCGGGAACCTAATACGTTGTAGCCAGTGTCACGCTTATTGTTCACGGAATCAAATCGGTAGACATTTTACAGACGGACACCACATTTTTGTGTATAAATATCAACATCGGGAGTCAAAGCGTTCGGGATCATTACCATCTTCCTTGAGCGTCGCACAGCTATGTAAATAGCTTCACACAGCCTGCGATTCCGAAAATCAATCCAGATATTCCGGGAGTAAATGCGCATTACACCATTGGCAATAGACACATCAATTCACGGTTTGAATTTTAAAGCAGGCTGTCAAAACGGTGTATAACAATACCTATATTAGTGGGGTCAAAATACATACAGAATGCCTTACCCCCTGAAAAACGAACCCGCTGTATCGAGAGTACAATGCCGTGTTAAGCGGTACGAGCTAGTATACAATTTAGTGAAGAGCATCTTAATTTCATGTATGAATTAGAAGGTCGGGGGTTAAACCGTTCAATAATGAAACCACCTCCGTTGGGAGTCGAACGGCTATAACAATCGATTCACCTATCCTGTGATTCTGAGAGTCAAACCGTCTATTCCGGGAGTAAAACCGATCAGAAGTAAGGGCAATACACACCTTAATTGCCGGTACGAATATTGAAGTAGAGAGTCTATCCTTCGGAGATCATTACTAATTGGTGTAAAGTCCGTCTTTTTACCGAATACCATTCCATCCTAGAACATAACCCGCTGTAGAGAGTGTCTTGCTTTGTGCTCACGGAAACAGACTAGTGGATATTTTAGCAGACAGACACATTTTTCATGTATGAATAGGAATATCGAGTGTCAATCCCTCCAGAAGAAGGACCGCTCTCTTCGAGAGTCGAACTCCATAATTAATAGCTACACCTATTCTGTGCTTTCGAAGGTCAGGTCTGGTATCCCGGAAGACAGTCCGCTGTAGAGTAATGGCTGTGGACACATTAATTCATGGTATGAATACTATATCAGAGAGTCAAACCGTTGGAAAATATTACCAATTGGTATTGTATCAAACTTTGTACGGAAGGCCTTACCTTCCGGGAATCTAACCCGCTGTATCATGAGTATAACTTCGTGTTGAGAGAAACAAATTAGAATACATTTCGGTGGAGGCAACTTAATGTCATGTATGATTAAGAAGATCGGGAGACAGACTGATCCATAACGTAACCACCTTATTTTAGAATCGCACATCTATGACAATCGCTTCACGTGTCCTGCGATTCCGAGGTCCAAACAACTCCTATTCTGGGAATAAATCTGCTGAACAGTATTCGATATAGACACCTTAATTTACGTCTTCAATATTAAACTAGAGTCGAACCGTTTGGGAGCGCTACCAATTCGTAAAAAGTCAAATGATTTACAGAACGCCTTTGCCAACAGTGAACATCACCGGCATCATCGAGAGTATAGTTTCGTGATCGGAAAAGGAAATCAGTTTTAATTTCAGTGAGGAGCACCATAACTTCATGTATGAATTAGGTTTGAACAAACCGTTCGAAAACGATCCCACCTTTTCTGAGAATCGAACAGCGAGGCCAGTGGCTTCACCTATACAGTGATTGCGAGAGTCAAGCCTGGCATTCCAGGTGTAAATCTGGTGAACAGCATTGGCAATAGACACCTTGTTTTCCGGTTTCAATATTAGAGTAGATAGTCAATCAGTTGAAAAACATAACCAATTGCTATAAAGTAATACCTTGTACCGAGTACCTTACCTTCCCAGAACCTAAGCAGCAGTAGTGAGAAACATGCTTGGTGCACACGGGAACAAATTAGTAGACATTTCAACAAACAGACGGATTTTTTCAATGTGCAAATAGCAAAATCGATAGTCAAACCGTTGGAGATCGATCCGGCCTTCATTGAAAGTCGCACATTTATGTCAATAGCTACACCTATCTTGTGATTGCGAGAGTCATACCAGCTATTCCTGGGTTTAATCCGCTGATCAGTATTGGCCATAGACTCATTAATGCGCGGTATGAATATTAAAGTGGAGCGTCAAACATTCGAAGAACATTACCAATAGGTATGAGGTCATTCCATTTACCGGAGACTTTACCTTCCGCGAACCTCACCGGCTTTAGCGAGATATAACTTCGTGGATCAGAAAAGGAAATTAGTATTCATTTTAGTGGCAGGCAGCTGAATTCTGTGTATGAATTAGCAAATCAGTTGTCAAACCATTTCACATCTTTACCAATTTGTATAGAGTCATTCTTTTTACCGAATGCCTTACCATCCACAATCATCACCGGCTTCATCGAGAGTATAACTTCGTGTTCAGAGAAAGAAATTAGTATTCAGTTCAGAGGTGCGCACCTCAATTTCATGTATGAATTAAAAGTCAGAACGTCAAGCCGTTCAGAAACGTTACCACCTTCAGTGAGTGGTGATCGACTAAGTCAATATCTCCATCTTTCCCGTGATTCCGGGAGTCAAACCATGTATTCCGGAAGTTGATCCGCTGAACAGAATTGGCAATAGACACGTTAAACCACTGTTTCAGTATTAGAGTAAAGTGTCAAACCGTTGCAGATCGTTATGTATTCGTATGGAGTCCAACCTTTTACCGATGGTCTTACCTTCCGAGAAGCTAACCTACTGGATCGAGAGAATAACTGCGTGTCCAGAGAAGCATATTAATGTACAGTTTAGTGACGTCACCCTAACTTCATGTATGAATTAGAGGATCGAGTGTCAAACTGTTTGAGAACGTTACAACCCTCTTTGAATTTCGGACGACTGAGTCTATTGCTTCACCTATCCTGTGATCCCGAGAGTCAAACCCGATATCCCGGGTGTAAATGCGCTCCACATTATTGGCAATGGACACCTTAACCCACGGTTTGAGCACTAAAGATGAGCGTCAAACCGTTTTAGTGTGTTATCAAATGGTATAAAGTCAAACGCCTTACTGAAGGCCTTACCTTCCGATAACTAAACCTGGTTTAGTTACAGGAATCACAGGATTGGTGAGGCTATTGACGTCGCCGTTCGATTCTCACAGAAGGTGGCAGCGTTACCGAGCGGCTTGACCATCTATCTCATTATTCATACATGAAACTAAGGTTCCCGCCACAGAAATGAACACTAATTTCTTTCTCTGAACACTCTCGATACTGCGAGCTAGATTTTCGGAGGGTAAAGCATTCGGAAAACCGATTATCTTTATAGCAAGTAGTAACGGTCTCGCAAGGGGTGACGCTCTATTTTAATATTCACTCCTAGAGTTAAGGTATCTATTGCCAATACTGTACAGCCCATTATCTGCGGGAATATCACGTTTCACTTTCGGAATTGCAGGGCAGGTGAAGCTATTGACTTAGCTGTTGGTCCCACGCAGGCGGTGGTAACGTTCTCGAACAGTTTGACGCTCTATTTTAATATTCAAACTGCGAATTACGGTGCCTATTACCAATTCTGTACAGCGGAATTACTCTCGGAATACCTTATTTGGCTCTCGGAATCACAGGATACGTAGAGCTAGTGACATAGCCGTTCGAACATCAAAGTGGCCGGTAACGTTCCCCAAATGCTTGACCCACGATCATCTAATTCAAGCCCGAATGTAAGTTGCCCATCACTGAAANCGAAGGTAAGTTGCCCATCACTGAAATGAACTAATTTGCTCCTCTGAACACGAAGTTATACCCTCGATACAGCGGGATAGGTTTTCTGAGATTAGGGTCTTGGGTAGAACATTTGATGTTCTCAAATGGAGTGATTCTGTGCTACAATATTGAAGCCGTGAATTATGGTGTCCATTGCCAGTACTGTTCTGCGGATTTACTCCGGGAACACCACGATTGACTCTCGTAATCGAAGGATAGGTGAAGCTATTGACATAGCCGTTCGACTGTCAAACAAGTTGGTGTCGCTCTCGAACGATTTGTCTCTAGAGATTGTTATTTATACATGAATATAACGCGTCCGTCTGCTAAAATGTCTTCCAATTTGCTTCTATGAACACTAATCACGACGCACCGTACACCGATTTGGACTTCTCGGAAGTTATGGCCTTCGGTAAAGTCTTTGACCCTACACAAATAGGTATCGTTCTACAAGGTTTGACTATGTATTGTAGTATTTATACCACGAATTATGGTGTCTGATGGCAACACTCATCAGCGGATTTAGTCCCGCAATGCCTGGTTATTGTCTCGGAGTCAAAGAATATATGGAGCTATTAACCATACTGCGCGGCCTTAAAGAAAGTCGGTATCGTTCTCGCACGGTATGACTCTCAATCTGATTATTCATACCTGGAATTAAGTTGTCCTATCAGCTACAATGCCCACTTATTTGTTAAGGTGAACATTACGTTAGTCCCTCGGTAGGCAGTTCTCGGAAGGCAGGGTGTTCGGCAAAAAGTTTGACACTATTCTAAGTTGTAACGTTCTCCATGGGCTTGAATCTGTACTTTAATATCCATACTGTGGAATAAGGTGTCTATTGCCAATATTGACTTCGCAGTTTGAATCTCATAGAATGTGGTAAAGTTCTCGAACGGACTGACACTCGATTTTGTTATTCCCTCATGAAAATAAAGTGTCTGCTGCTAAAATGTCTACTAGCTTTTATCCGTGTATACTAAGAATGGCACCCCGCACAGCCGTTTAGTCTTCGCGGCAGGTAAGGCCTTCGGAAAAAGTTTGGTTCATACGAATGGGTAAGGTTCTACAACAGTTCGACGTTATACTTTAATATTTGAACCGTGAAGTAAGGTGTCAAATGCCAATACTGTTTAGCGCATTTACTCCCGAAATACCTGGTTTGGCACTCGGAATCAGAGGTTGGGTGATGGCATTGTCTCAGCTGAGCGACGCTCAATAATGGTCGTAACGCTCTCCAAAGGTATGACGCTCGATCTTCATATTCATACATGCAATTTCGGCGCCCGCCATTAAAATGTGTACCAGTTTCTCCTTCTGAACACCACGTTACGCCCTCTATACAGCGCGGTAGGCTATCGGAGGTAAGGTCCAGAGTGAAACGTTAGACTTTATGCAAATTGCTATCGTTCTCGAACGGTTTTGCGCTATACAATAGTATTCAAACCGTGCATTGAGGTGTCCATTGCCGATACTGTTAAGCGAATTTACTCCTGGTACACTTGGTTTGATTCTCGGATTCGCAGGATGGTTGAAGCTATTGACTTATCCGGCCGATCCTCAAAGAAGGTTCAAACGTGCTCGCACGGTTTGACCCTCGATGTGTCTGTTGCCAAATCTGTTTAACGCATTTACTCCCGTTGTACCTGGTTTGGCACTCGGAACCGCAGGATAGGTGAAACTATTGACGTAGCCCTTCATCTCACGCACAAGGTGGGAACGTTCTCGAGTGGTTTGACCCTCGACTTTCTAATTCGTACATGAAGATAGGGTGCCCGTCACTAAAGTGTATGCTAATTCGTTCCTCTGAACACGCTGCTATACTCTCGATGCAGTGGGGTAGGTTTTCGGATGATAAGGTCTTCGGCGAAGCGTTTGACTCTATACCAAGTCGCAACGTTCTCCAACGGTTTGACGCTCGATCTTCAAATTCATACATGAAGTTATGGTGCCCGACACGAAAATGTCTATTAATTTAATTCTCTGAAAACGATGTTATACCCACAATACGGCGGTTTATGGTTCCTCATGGTAAGGTATGTGATAAAGATTATGGCGTTATTCAAATTGGTAATGTTCTCAAACGGTTTGACTTTCTACATTATTATCCATACCGTGCATTAATGATTCCATTGCCAATACTGCCCAGCGGATTTACGCCTGGTATACCAGGTTTGACTCTTGGAATCACATGGAAAGTTAAAACTACACACATAGTCGTTCGCCTTTCAGAGAAGGTGGCATCGTTCTAGTGCGGATTTATATTCGATGTTCTAATTCACACATAATGTTAAGGTGCCCGCCACTGAAATGAATACAAATTTCTTTCTATGAACTCGAAGCTATACTCTCGATGAAGCGAGTGTGGATCACGGAAGTTAACACCTTCGATAAAGCATTTGACTTTATACCAATTTTTATGGATCTCAAGTGCAATGATGCTCTACGTTAATATACAAGCCATGAATTCAGGTGTCTATTACCAATACTGTACAGCGCATTTTCGCCTAGAATATCTGGTTTGACTTTCGGAGTCGCTGAATAGGTAAAGCTATTGACTCAGCCGTTCGTCTCACATGAGGTGGTAACCATCTCGAACGGTCTGACCCTCGATCTTCTAATTCATACATGAAGTTGAGGAGCATATCCCTTTAATGGACACTAATTTCCTTTTCTGAACACGAACTAATTCCTCCGATGAAGCCGGAGATGATCGCTGAAGGTACGTACTTCAGATGAACGTTTGACTTCATAACAATTGCTACCGTTCACATAAGGTTTGGCACTCAACTTTAGCGTTCAAATAGTGAATTAATGTTTCATTTGCCAATACCGATCAGGGGATTTACTCCACGATGACCTTGTTTGACTCTCCGAATCACAGAATATGTGAAGTGATTGACGTAACCGTTCGTCTCTCACAGAAGGTGGTAACGTTCTCCAATGGTTTGACGCACTATTTTAATATTATAACAGTGAATGAAGGTGCCTAATACCAGTACTGTTCAACGGATTTACTCCTATAATACCTGGATTGACTGTCGGATTCGCAGGATGTGTGAAGATATTCATCTCTCACAGAAGGTGGTAACGATTTCAAACGGTTTGACGCTCCACTGTAATATTCAAACCGCGAATAAAGGTGTCTATTGCCAAATCTCCTCAGCGTACTTTCTTATGGATTACATGGTTGGACCCTCCATACCAAGGGATAGGTGATGCTATTAACATAACCGTTCGTCCCTCACTGAAGTTGGTAACGTTCTCGAACGGCTTGACGCTAGATCTTCTAATTCATACAGGTTCTAGGCACAAAAATTTATACTAGTTCACTCCTAGCGTCACGGAGTTATAATCCCTAAAGAGCGAGGCAGATTTTCGGAGGAGCAGGCATTCTGTAACAAGTTTGTCCCTTCACTGATGTGCATTGTTCAATAACGGCTTGAATACCTGCTGTAACATTCAAGCCATATCTGATCGTGCCTATTGCCCATACTGTTGAGCGGATTTACTTCCGGGATTCCTGGCTTGCCTCTCCGAATCACAGGATACGTGCAACTATATACCTAGCCGTTCGTCTCCCACAGAAGTGGTATCGTTCCCGAACGGATTGATCCTATATCTCCTTATTACCGCATGAAATTAATGTACTCGTCACTATAATGTACACTATTTCGTACATCTGAAACCTGTGCTATACTCTCGATACATCGGGTTAGTTTTTTAGAGGGTAAGGTCTTCGGTATAACGATTGACTTTATAGGAAAGTGTATCGTTCATACACGGGGTGACAGCTTTATTTCAAAATTCAATCCGCAAATTATGGTATCCATTGCCAATACTGTACAGCGCATATTCTCCCGGAATAACTCGTTTCAGTTTCGGAATCACAGGATATATGAGCCATTGACTTACCCGTTCGAATCTCAAAGATGGTGGCATCTTTCTCCAACGGTTTGACACTCGATCTTCCTATTCACAATGAAATTACAGTGCCCGCGACTAAAATGTATACTAATTGGATCCTCTGATCACGAAGTTATACCCTCGGTACTGCGGGTTAGCTTCTTGGAAAGTATGGTATCCGGAAAAGTGAATGACTATATACGAATTGGTAATGTTCTCCAATAGTATGGCTCAGTACATTAATATTCATGCCGTCAACTAATGTGTCAGTTGCCAATACTCATCAGCGGATTTACTCGAGGATTACTTGATATGACTGTCGCAAACACGGGATAGGTTTCGCTATTGACATAATTGATCGGTCCTCAAAGAAGGTGGAAACGTTCCCCAACAGTGTGGCCCTCGATCTTTATATTTCGTACATGAAATTAAAGTGCCTGTCACTAAAATGTTCACTAATTTGTTTCTTTGAAAACGAAGTTATACTCTGGATAGTGCGGATTGACTTCTCGATCTGTAAGGCCAGCTGTAAGATGTTAAATCTATATGAATAGGTAACGTTCCACAGCGCTTTGACTGTGTACTTTAATATTCATACCGCGAATTATTATGTCCATTGCCTCTTCTGTTCAGGGCATCTACACCCGGTGTGCCTGGTCTGGCTCTCGGTATCACGGGATAGCTGAAGCTTTTGACTTAGCCATCCGACTCCAAAGGAGGGTGGTATCGTTGTCGAACTGTTTAATCATCGAGTTTCTAATTCATACATGAAGTTAAGGTGCCCGACACAGAAATGAATACTAATTTCATTCTCACATCACGAAGATATACTCCCGATACAGCGAGTTAGTTTCTCGGAGGGTCAGGTCTTCGGTGAAACGTTTGACTTTATAGCAATTGTGAAGGTTCTCTAACGGATTGACGCTATATTTTAATATTCAAGCCGTGAATTAAGGTGTATATTGCATATACTATTCAGCGGATTTACTCCCGGAATACCTGGTTTGGCTCTCGGAATCCCAGGATAGGTGGAGCTAGTTAATCAGCCGTTCTATTCCCAACGAAGGTTCGAAAGTTCTCGAAAAGTTTGACACTCCATTTTCTAATTCATATCTGAAGTTACGGTCCACGTCACTAATGTGAATGCAAATTTGTTTCTCTGGACACGAGATTATATTCTCCGTACGAAGGTGTAGGTTCTCGGAAAGTAAGACTATCGGCATAAAGTTTGGCACGATACATATAGGTAAAGTTCTACTGCGGTATGCCTCTATACCTTAACGTTAATACTCTGAAATAGGCTGTCTAAGTCTAATACTGCACAGCGGATTCACACCAGGAGTACCTGGTATGACTCACCGAATCACTGGATAGGTGAAGCTGTTGACTGAGCCTTTCGACGCACACAAAGGGTGGTAACGTACTCGCACAGTTGGATCCTTGATATTCTGATTCATACATGAGGCTACGGCGCCCATCACTCAAATGTATAATCATTTGCTTCCCTGAACACGAAGTTATTCTCTCGATACAGGGGGATAGCTAATCCGAAGGTTAGGCCTACGGTAACATGTTTGACTCTACACCAATAGGCAACGTTCTACAACGGATTATCTCTTTACTTTAATGATCAAGTCTTGACACGTGGTGTCTAGTGCCTATAGAGTTCAGCAGATTTACTCCCGGTATACCTGGTTAGCATTTCGGAATCACAGGTCATGTTGTGCTACTGACGTTGCTATTCATACTCGAATATGAGTTATCCGTCAGGTAAAATGTCTACCAATATAACTCCGTTACCACTGAGCAAAACACTCCTTGCAGTGGGTTAGGTTCTTGGACAGCAAAGCCATGTATAGAAAGTTTGTCTCAACACCAATGGTTAACGTCCTGCAATCGATTGACTCCCTAAATTAATATTCATACCGTGATTAAAGGTATATATTGACAATTCTGTTCAGCAATTTTAGTCTAGGGTATCCTGGTTTGACTCTCGGAATCACAGGATAGGATAAGCAATTGACATTGCCGTTCGACATTCAGAAAAGGTGGTAACGTTCTCGCACTGTTTCACCTTCGATCTTCCAATTCATACATGAATTTATGGTGCTGTCACTAAAATGTATTCTAATGTGTTTCTCTGAACACGAAGTTTTACTCTGGATGCAGCGGCATATGCTCTCGGAAGGTAAAGCCTTCGGTAAAAAGAGTTACTCCATTCCATTTGGTAACGATTTCTTACAGTTTATCTATCGATTCTAATGTTCAAACCGTGATTTATCGTGCCAACTGCCTACATTTCACAGCGGATTTTATCCTGTAATGACTAATTTTGACTCTCGGAATCACAGGATAAGTGATGATATTTCCTTAGTTGTACGAATCTCAAAGAGGGTGGAACTCTGCTCGGACTGTTTGACCCTCGATATTACAATTCAAACATGAATTTAATGAGCCGTCACTAAAATGTATAATATTGTGCTTCCCTTGGCACGAAGTTATACTCACGATACGGCGATATAGCTTCTCGGGCGGTAAGACTTTCGGCAAATCGTATGACCTTATAGCAGTTAGTAACGTTCTAAAACGGTTTGACGCTTTACCTTAACATTGAAATAGTGAATTAAGGTGTAATTGCCAATGCTACACAACGGATTTTCTCCAGGAATATCTCGTTTTGCTCGAGGAATCACAGGATAGATGAAGCTATTGACCTAGCCGTTCGAATCTTAAAGACGGCGGTAACGTTATCAAAATGCTTGACACACGTTCTTCTAATTTATACATGATGGTAAGGTGTCCGTCATTGAATGGCCTTCGGAGAAACGTTTGATTTTATAGCAATTGTAAATAGTCTCAAATGGTTTGACGCGCTACATTAATATTCATACCGTAAATAAAGGTGTCTATTGCCAATATTGTTGAGCGGATTTACTCCAGACATACCTGGTATGACTATCGGAATCTCCGGATAGGTGTAGCTATTGACTTAGGCGTTCGAATCTCATAGAAGGTAGTAACGGTCTCGAAACGGTTGAATCTTAGCCTTCCATTTCATACATGAAATTGACGTGCTCGTGACTATAAGGTACACCAATGCGTCCCACTGAACACGATTTTATGCTCCCGATACCGCGGGATAGTTTTTCGGAGGGTAAGGTCTTCGGTAAAACGTTTGATTTCATATAAAATTGTAACGTTCTCGATTGGTACAGCCATCGATTTTGTAATTCATACATGAAATTGTCGAGCTCATCACTAAATGCTTACTAATTTGTTTCGCTGGACACAAAGTCATACTCTCGAAGCAGCGGGTTTGTTTCTCGGGCGGTCATGTTTTCAGTGTGATGTATGACTTTATAGTAACTGGTAACGTTCTCCAATGGTTCGGCACTCTACCTTAGCGTTCAAACCGTGAATCAAAGTGTCTATTGCCAATGATGTTCTGCGGATTCACACCAAGAATGCCAGGATTCACACTCCGAATCACAGGACAGGTAATGCTATTGACTTAGCTGTTCTGCTCTAAAAGAAAAGTGGTATCGTTCCCGAACGGTATTGCTCTACATTTTTATTATCATTCATGAAAATGTGGTGCACGCCTGTGAATATGTCGACTAATTTATTTCCGTGTACAATAAGCAAGACTCGCGCTACAGCGCGTTAGGTTCACGGAAGATATGGTATATGGTAGAAAGAATGACTTCATATGAATTGGTGACTTACATAATCGTTTTGACACTACGTTTTAATACTCAAGCTGCGAAACACGGATTCTGTTGCCCCATACTGTTCATTGGATTTACTCCCGGATTACCTGGTTCGGCTCTCAGAAGCACAGGATAGGTGAAGCTATTGACATACCCGCACGTCTTCCAAAGAAGGTGCTAACGTTCTCTAACGGTTTGTTACTCTAGCTTCTGATGCAAACATGGAACTAACGGTTTGAATATTTAAATTGAGCGTCGAACCGTTTGAGACCTTTACCAACACTTATAATGATCAAACGTCTTACCGAATTCCGCACCTTCCACTAACCTCACCCGGTTTATCGAGAGTATAACTTCCTGTTCACAGAAAGAAACTATTATTCATTTCAGTTATGGGCATCTCAATTTCATGTATGAATCAGAAGATCGAGGGCCATACCCTTCACGCACGTTACCACCATCCTTGGGAATCCAACGGCTAAGTTACTAGCCTCACATATTTTATGAATCCGGGAGTCAAACAAGGTATACCAGTAGCAAATCCGCTGCAGTGTGATGGAAACAGACACCTTAATTTAAAGTACTGAATAGTGAGGAAGAGAGTCCATCCATCGGAGAACATTACCAATTGTTATGAAGTCTTTTATTTACGGTATTCCATACCTTCCGAGAACCTATCCCGCTGTGGCGAGTGTCCTGCTTAATGTTGACGGAAGCAAATTAGTAGACATTTTACTGGGCAGACACCACATGTTTGTGTATAAATATCAGCATCGATAGTCAAGGCGTTCGAGATCGTTATTATGTATTCCGGGAGTAAATACGTTAAACAGATTTGGCAACAGATACCTTAATTCACGGTATGAATATTGAGATTGAGAGTCCCACCGACGGAGAACATTACCAATTGATATAAAGTCATTCTGAGAGTCAAACCAGGTATTCAGGGAGTATACTCGCTGGTCAGTATTGGCATTCGACACCTTAATTCACGGATTTAATATTAATATAAAGCGGCAAACCGATGCACAACGTTACCTATTCGTATAATGGCATTCTTTTCACCGAATACCATCCTATACGAGAACCAACCCTGCTGTCACGAGTATCTTGCTTAATGTTCACGGAAACAAACTAGTAGACACGTTAATAGGACGGCGCCACATTTTCGTGAACAAATTTCAAAATCTAGACTCAAACCGTTAGAAATCGATACCACCTACTCTGGGCGTCGAATGGCTGTCAAAAGCATCACCAATCCTGTGCTGCGTCACCTATCCTGTGATTATGAGAGTCAGACCAGGTATAACGGCAGCAAATCAGCTTTACAGCATTGGCATTAGACATCATATTTCAGGCTATTGATATAAAAGTGCAGAGTCGAACCATAGTAGATCGTTACCTAATGGCATGGATTCAAACGTTTTACTGAATACCTAACCCTCCGAAGGCATATCTCGCTGTCTTGAGAGTGTAACATCACGTTCACAGGTACGAATTAGTGCACATTTTAGTGACGGGCACCATAACTTCATGTATGAATTAGAATATCGGGTGTCAAACCGTTCGTCAAAGTTATCACCTTTTTTGAATGTCGCACATCTAAGTCAGTGCCTACAGCTATCCTGTGTTGCATAACGTTACCCGTTGCTATGGAGTCAATCGCTCGACCGATGGCATTACCATCCTGGAAGATAACTCGCTATATCAAGATTATAACTTCGAGTTGAGAGAAAGACATAAGTACATATTTTAATGGCGGACACCTTATTCACATATACGAATAGAAAAATAATGAGTAATAACTTTTAAGATCGTTGCCACCTTATGTAACATTCCACCGGCTAAGTTAATGACTTCACATGCCCTGCGAATCCGAGAGGCAGACCAGCTTTTCCGGGAACAAATGCACTAAACAGTTTTGGCAATGGACACCTAAGTTCACGGTTTGATTACTAAAATAGAGCATCCAAGCGATCGGAAACGTTACCTCTTTTTGTGAGAGACAAACGGCTAAGTCAGTAGCTGCACCTATCCTGCCGTACCCAGAGTCACACTAGAAATGTCAGGAGCATAACCGCTGAACAGAATTTGCAATGGACTCCGTAATTGACAGTTGGAATATTGAAGTAGAGCGTGAAACTGCTCGAAAACGTAACCTGATGGTATAAAGTCAAACGTTCTACCGAAACATTACCATCCGAGAAACTAACCCGCTGAAACGGGTGTATAAATTCGGGATCAGTATATAAATTAGTATACATTTTAGTGGCAGGCACCTCAACATCATTTAGGAAATAGAAGGTCGAGTGTCAGACCGTGCGAGATCGTTTCCAACTTCCTTGACAGTCGGACGGTAATGTCAATAGTTTCACCTATCCTGTGCTTCCGAGAGTCTAACCAGGTATCCCGGGACCAAGTCCGCTGTACAGCAATCGATGCTTCAATTTACGGTATGAATATTAATGATCAGAGTTAAACCATGTATAACGTAAACAATTTCCATAGAGACAAACTTCTTACCGGCGGCCTCACCTCCGGAGATGCCTAACCAGCTTCGTCGAGAGATTAACTTCGTACTCAGCGAAAGACATTAGTATATATTTTAGTGACGTGCACCAAATTTTCACCTATAAATATCAAAATCGAGAGTCAAACCGGTAGAAAACTATACCATCTTCTTTGGGAGTCCAAGGTTAAGTGAATGGCTTCATCTATCCTGCGATTCCATGATCAAACCAGGAATTCCGGGAGTATACCCACTGAACAGTATTGCCATTAAGCACCATAACTCACGGTGTGAAAAAGAAAGTCGGACGTTAATCCATCTGAGGACGTTACCATATGGTGTTATGTCAAACGCATTACTGAAAACCTTACCCTGAAAGCCAAACGCGATGTAAATTGAGAGTATATCCTCGTGTCCAGAGAAACAAATTA
>NIJG01000397.1:119633-129867 GCA_002201625.1 Euglossa dilemma
TATTAACGTACAAGTACGGTTTGAGTATAGACCTTCTAATTCATACCTAAAATTAAGGGGCCCTTCATTGAAGTGTCTACTAATTTGTTTCTCTGAATAGGAAAGATATGCCCACGATGCAGCTGGATATGTCCCCTGAAGGTAAGGTATGCGATAAATAGTATGACGTTATTTGAATTAGTAACGCCCTCAAACGGTTTTACTCCCTACTCTAATATTCATACCGTGAGCTTAGGTGTTTACTGACAATAGTGTTCGGCGCATTTACTCCTGGAATACCTGATCAGCTTCTCAGAATCACAGGATAGCTGCAGGAACTGACTTAGACGTGCGACGTTCAAAAAAGGTGATAACGATCCAGAACGGTTTCACAATCGATCTTCTAATTCATACATGAAGTTATGGTGCCCGTCACTAAGATATATGCTAATTTGCTCCACTGAACACGATGATGTACGCAAGATACAGGGTTAGCTTCTGGAAGGCAAGGCCTTTTGCTCTGAATTTGACGCTATAGCAATAAGTGACGCTCTACAGCGGTTTGGATATGTAGACTAATATTCATACAGTGAATTAAGGTGTCCATTGCCAATACTATACTTCGGATAGACTCACGGAATTCGTGGTCTAACTCTCGGAACAACAGGGATGGTGATGGTATTGACTTATGAGTACGACTCTCAAAAGCGTTGCTATCGTTGACGAACAATTTGACTCTCTATTTTGCTATCCATACGTGAAACTGGCGTGTCCATCTGTTGAAATGTCTACTCATATGTTTTTGTGAACACTAAGATAGACACTCGCTAGAGCGGGATAGGTTATCGGAGGGTAAGGTGTTAGGCAAAAATAATTACTTTGTTTCATTTGATAACGCTCTCCGGCGGTTAGTCCCAATGTCTAAATAGTTATACCGTGAATTAAGGAATCTATTGCCAATATTCTTGAGCATATGTACCCTCTGAATACCTGCATTTCGCAAACACGGCATAGCTGAAGCTGCTGACTTGGGCTCTCGAATGTCACAGAACATGGTAACGTTCTCGAACGGTATGACCCTGAATCCTCTTATTCATACACGGGGATAAGGTGTTCCTCACTAATATGAATAATAATGTGCCTCTCTGAACCCGTAGTTATTCTCTCGATATCGGGGCTTAGGTTCGCGAAAAGTGAGGCCCACGGTGTTAAGTGTGTCTCACTACCTATGTGTAACCTTCTATAAAGTATGGTCTCTGTACACTGCCAATACTATTGCCAATACCGTTCAGCGGCCTTACTCCCGGAATACTTGGTTTGACTCTCGAAATAACGGGATGGGTGAAGCTATAGACTAAGCCGGTTGAATCTCAAAGATGGTTGTAGCACTCTCGAACGGTTTGACTCTCGAATTCTCCATTCATGCCTGAAAATATGGTGCACATTACCGAAATGTATGCTAATTTGTGCCTCTGAACACGATGCTACACTCCCGGCACAGCGGGAGTATTTTTCGGTGGATTAGGTCCTCTGTAAAACATTTGACATTATAGTAATTAGTAACTTTCATAAACGGTGTGACGATGTATTTTAATATTCAAACCGCGAATTAAGGAGTCTATTGCGAAGACTGTCCAGCCCTCTTACTCGCGGAGTGCCGGGTTTGAATCTCCGCATCAATGGATATGTGAAGCGATTGACTTAGCCGTTCGTTTCTTACAGATGGTGGCATTATTCTCGAGCGGTTTGACGCCCGATCTTCTAATTCATACATGAAATATAGGTGCATGTTTCTAATATTGATACTATTTTGAATCCTTGAAGTAGAAGTTGTACTCTCAATTCAGCTGGATAGGATGTAGGGATGTAAATTGTTTTGAAAAAAGAATTACTTTCTACCAATTCGTAATGTTCACTGACGGATTGACTCTCAAATTTCATATTCATGCCGTTAATGAAGGTGTCTGTTTCGTATACTGTTTCGCGGAATTAGTCACGGATTACCTGGTTTGACACTCGGTATCACAGGATAGGTGATGCTATTGACCTATCTGTGCGACGCACAAGGAAGATGGAAACGTACTCGAACACTTTGTCTCTCGATGTTGATATTTATACACAAAAATGTGGTGTCCGTTCTCTATAATGTCTACTAGTTTGTGCCCGAGTACAGTAAGCGAGACACTCGCTACAGCGAGATAGGTTCTAGTAAGGAAATGTATGCGTTAAAATGAATGACCTAATACGAATATGTAATGGTCGCCGACGGTTTGAGTCTCTACATTAATATTCATACAGCGAATTAATATATACATATAATATAACATATTGCCAATACTGTTCATCGTATTTTCTCCCGAAATACCTGGTTTCGCTCTAGGAATCACAGGATGAGCGAAGCTATTGTCTACGCCGTTTATTTCTCAGATAAGGTCGGATCGTTGTCGAACGGTTTGACCATCGATTATTCTATTCATAGATAAAAATAACATTTCCGTCTGCCAAAGTGTCTTCTAATTTGTGTCCGTGACCACTGAGCATGACAACCGCTACAGAGGTTTATGTTGTTCTATGGTGAGGTATCCGGTGGAAAGTTTGATTTTGTACCAATTGGCAATGCTCTCAAGCGGCTTGACGATCTACTTTACTATTCAAACCGTGAGTTAAGGTGTCTACTGGCAATACTGTTCAACGGATTTACTCCTGGATTACCTGGTTTGACTCCCAGAATTTCAGGATAGGTGAAACTATTGACTTAGCCATTCGTCTCTAAGAGAAGATGGTCACGTTGTCGGTTGGTTTGACACTCTAGCTTCTGATTCATAGGTGGAATTAACGATTTGAATATTAAAATTGAGCGCCGAACCGTCTGAGACCGTTTCCAACTGTTATAAAGTCAATCATCTTACCGAATGCCATACCTTCTGCTAACCTCGCCCGCTCTATCGAGAGTATAACTTCCTGTTCACAGAAAAAAATTAGAATTCATTTCTGCGACGGGCACCTCAATTTCATGTATGAATTAGAAGGTCAAGGGTCAAACCGATCACGCACGCTACCACCTTCTTTGAGTGTCGAACGGCTATGTAGGTGGCTCACTCATCCTGTGATTCCGAGAGTCATTCCATGTATTTCGGAAGTTGAACCGCTGAACAGAATTGGCAATAGTCACGGTAAATCACTGTTTCAGTATTAGAGTAAAGTGTCAAACCGTTGCAGATCGTTACATATTCATATAGAGTCCAACTTTTTACCGAAGGCCTTACATACCGAGAACATATCCCGATGTATAAAGAGTATAAGTTCGTGTTCAATGAAGCATATCAGTATATATTTGCGTGACGGCACCCTTAATTTCATTTGCGAATTGGAATATCGAATGTGAAACCGTTCGAGATCGTTATCAACTTCCTTGCGAGTAGAACGGCTATGTAAATTGCGTCACCTACCATGTGATTCCGATAGACGAACCTGGTATTCCTGGGGAGAATCCGCTGTACACTATTGACAATGGACACCTCAATAACGGTTTGAATATTAATGTAGATCGTGAAACAGTTTGAGAACGTTACCACTTTGTATAAAGGCAAACATTTTAGCGAAGGCCTTACCCACCCCGAACCTAACCCGCTGTATCGCGAGTACTATTTCGTCTTGAGAGACACAAATTAGTGCACATTTTAGTGATGGCCACCTTAATTTCATTTATGAACTAGAAGATCGAGGGTCAATCCGTTCGAGAACGATACCACCGTCTTTGAAAGTCGAAGGGCCATGTCAATAGCTTGAACTACCCTGTGATTCGGAGAGACAAACCAGGTATATCGAGAGTAAATCCGCGGTACAGTATTAGCATTAGACAGCCCATTTCAGGTAATAGCCATTAAAGTATATAGACATACCGCAGTAGAACGTTACATATTTGTATAGCGTAAAACATTTTACCGAAGGCCCTACTTTCCGGGACCTACCCCGTTGTACTGAGAGTATAATCTCGTGTCCAGAGAAACAAATTAGCATTGACGTTAGTGACTTGCACCTTAAATTTATGTCTGCGTTTGAAAATGGGGTGCCAAACTTTTCCAGGACTTTCCCACCTTCTTTGTGATTCGGACGGCAGAGCGAATAGCTTCACATATCCTGTCATTCCGACAGTCGAACCAGATAAGCCGGGAGTAAATGCGCTGTATTGTGTTGGGCAAAAGGCACCTTACTTCTCTGTTTGAAGATTAAAGCAGGCAGTCAAGCCGTTGTATATCATAACCTATATGTGTATGGTCAAACTTCTTACGGAATGTTTTGCGCTCCGAAAAACTAACTCGCTGTACAGGGAGTATAACACCGCGTTCAGTGGAACAAATTACTCTAAATTGTAGTGTGAGGAGCTTTAATTTCACGAATGAATTCGAAATGCGAATGTCAAACCTTTCGGGAGCATTACCACATTCTGGGCGAGTCGAACGACTATGACAATGGCTTCACCAATCCTGTGATTCGGAGAGTCAAACCAGGTATTCCGGGAGGTCGTCTGCTGAAGTGTTTTGGCAATGGACACCTTTATTCGCGGTTTGAATGTTACAGTTGAGAGTCAATCCGTTTCTGAGCGTTACCAACTGGTATAGGGGCCAACATTTTACCGAAGACCTCACCCTTCCGGGAACCTAACCCTCCGTGTCGACAGTATAATTTCGAGTTCAGAGGAACAACTTAGTACACATTTTTGTGGCGGGAACATTACTTTCATGTATGTATTAGATTATCGAGAGTCAAGCAGTTGGAGAACGTTTCCACCTTTCATGACAGTCGCACGGCTAAGTCAGTATCTTCACCAATCCTATTATTCCGATAGTTAAACCTGGTATTCCTGGGGACACTGCGCTGTACACTATTGGCAATGGACACCATAACTAACGGTTGGAGTATTAATATAGAACGTGAAACAGTATGAGAACGCTACCACTTTGTATGAAGGCAAACATATTACTGAAGGCCTCACACACCCCGAACCTAACCCGCTGTATCGCGAGTACCATTTCGTCTTGAGAGACACAAATTAGTGCACATTTTAGTGACGGCCACCTTAATTTCGTTTATGAACAAGAAGATCGAGGGTCAATCCGTTCGAGAACGATACCATATTCTTCTTTGAAAGGCGAAGGGCCATGTCAATAGCTTGACCTATCCTGTGATTCCGAGAGTGAAACCGGCTGATCCTGGAGTAAATCCGCTGATCACTAAGGGCAATAGATACAATAATTCGAGGTATGAATATTAAAGTGGAGAGGCAAACCTTCGGAGAGCATTACCAATTGGTATGAAGTCATTCGTTATACCGTATGCCATACCTTCCGTGAAAATATCACGCAGTATCGAGACTATAACTTCGTATTGAGAGTAGCAAACTAGCATACATTTTAGTGGCGGCACCTTAATTTCATGAATGTAGTAGATGACCTATGATCAAACAGTTCGAGAACGTTACCACCAAAATTGAGATGCGAACGGCTAAGCCAATATCGTCACATATCCTGTGATTCCAAGAAAGAAACCAGGTAATCCGCGAGTAAATCCACTGGACGGTATTGGCACTGGACAATTTAGTGCACGGTATGAATATTAAACTACAGTGATAAAACGTTCTAGATCTTTAACACTTTGCATATAGTCAATCGTCTCAACGAAGACCTTATCTTCCGAGAACCTGATCTGCCGTATCGAAAGAATAACTTCTGGTTGAGAGAAACATATTAGTTTATATTCCACTGACGCGCACCCTTATTCAATGAATGAATTGCAAGACCGAGTGTCAAACCTTTCGAGGACGTTGCCACCATATTTCAGTGATGAATGGCTAAGTCAATTGCTTCACCTATTCAGTGATTCCGAAAGTCATACCAGGTATTCCGGGAGTACATCTGCTGAACTGTATTGTCAATGGACACCTTAAGTCACAGTTTGAATATTAAAATAGTGCGGCAAGCCATGCGAGAACGATACCGCCGTATGGGAGTGACGAACGGCTAATTCAATGGCTTCACCTATCCTGTGATTGCAAGAGCCAGACCAGCTATTCGTGGATTACATCCGCTGATCAGTATTGTCAATAGCCGCAATAATCCGCTGTATGAATATTATAGACGGGAGCCAAACCTTCGAAGAACGTTCCCATTTGGTACGAAGTCGTTCGTTCTACCGAATGTCATAACTTCCGTGAAAATATATCGCCGTCTCGAGAGTATAACTTCGTGTTCAGAGAATCAAATTAGCAGAAGTTCTAGCAGATGCACATCTTGGAGTCATATATGAATTAGAAGATTGGGCGTCATATCGTTCGTGTTCGTTACCATCTGCTTGGAGATTCGAACGGCTAAGTCAATAGCTCCACATATCCTGTGTTTCCGAGAGTCATGGCAGGTATGCCTGGAGTAAATCCCCNAGCAGATCGAGGGACAAACCGTTCGAGAAAGTAATCACCCTGTTAGAGAGTGGCACAGATAATTCAACAGCTCCACCTATCCAGTTATTCGGCGTGTCAAACCATTAAGGCCTGGAGTAAATCCGCTGAACAGTGTTCGCAACAGACACATTAGTTCTCGGTTTGAATATCAAAATAGAGCGCCACACCCTTTGTGAACGTTACTAATATTTATAATGTCAAACGTTTTACCGACAGCCGTACCGCCCGAGAAGCTAAGCCGCCGTGTCGTGTGATTAACTTCGGGTTTAGAGAAACACATTAGTATACATTTCAGTTATGGCACCTTAAATTCGTGTATGAATTAGAGTATCGATGGTCAAACCGGTCGAGTACTTTACCACTCTCTGTGAGCATCGAACTGCTAGGTCGAAAGCTCATCAATCCTGAGATTTCTAGGGTCTAATCAGGTAACACTGGAGTAAATATGGTGAAGAGTACTGGCAATTGGCACCATATTTCACGGTATCAATATTAATGTAAGGTGTCTAGCCGTCGGTGAATATTACCACTTCGTATAAAGTATTCCACCTTAGAATAACATACATACTGAGATGCAATTCTGCTGCAGCGAGTGTCCTGCTTAATGTTAACGGAAGCAAGTTAGTAGACATTTTCGCGGAAGGAAATCACACGTTTGTGTATAAATATCATTATCGAGTGTCTATGCTTTCGAAAACGTTACTACCATCCTTGATATTCGCACACATAAGTCAATAACTGTAGCTATCCTGTGATACCGAAGTGCAAATCAGGTATTCCATGGGTAAATGCGCTGAACTGTATTGGCAATTAACACCTGAACTCACTGTATGGATATTAAAATACAGAGTAAATCCGTTTGAGGACGATACGAATGGGAATAATGTCAAATGTTTTACTGAATCCCTTACACTCCGAAAGCCAAACGCATTATATCGAGTGAAGGACTTCGTGTTCAGGAAAACAAACTAGTATACATTTTAGGGACGGCCACCTTAATTTTTAAGTCACGAGCTCCACCTATACTGTGATTCGGAGAGTCAAACACAGCAATTCCGGAAGTAAATCCGCTGAATGGTATTGGCACTAGACACATTAATTCCTGTTGTTAATGTTAAAATACAGTGTCAAACCGTTGTAGATCCATAACAATTCGTATATAGTCATTCTCTGTCCCGAAGGTATAATCCTCCGTGAACCTAATCCGCCGTATCGAAAGTATAACTTCGCGTTCAGAGAGACATATTTGCTTACATTTTAGTGACGGGCACCCTTATTTCAGGTATGAATTAGGAGATCAAGGTCTAAAGCATTCGATACCGTTAACCCGTCGCTGAGAGTCGATCATTTATGTGAATACCCTCACCTATCCAGTGGTTCCAAGAGTCGAACGAGGTACTCCGGGAGTAAATGCCAAGTACAGTATTGGAAATTCACGGTATGAACATTAAAGCAAACCGTCACACTGTAATAGAACGTTATCCATTCCTTTAAAATCATACCTTTTACCGAAGGCATTACCTTCCGAAAAACTTACTCGCTGCATGGAGATTATCACTTCGTAGTGAGAGAAACATATTAGTATCCATTTTAGTGACGGGCACATTAATTTCATGTATGAATTAGAATACCAAGTGTCAAACCGCTTGTGAGCGATAAAACCGCCCGTGGGAGCCGAACGGCTAAGTCAATAGCCAAAATTATACTGTGATTCCGAGAGTCAAGCCAGGTGTTCTTGGAGTAAATCCGCTGTACAGTAGCTGCATTAAAAATCCTACTTCCCCGATTAAATATTAAAGTACGGTGTCAGACAGTTGTACAACGTTACCTGTTGGTATGCAGTCAAACATTTTACCGACGGCCTATCCTTCCGGGAAGATAGCCCGCCGTATGGTGAGTATTACTTCGTGTTCAGAGACGGGTATTAGTTTACATTTTAGTGACGAGCATCTTAATTGCATGCACGAATTACAATATCGAGGGTTAAACCGTCCGAGAACGTTACCACCACAAGTGAGATTCGAACGGTTAAGTCAATCGCTTCACCCATCCTGTCATTCGGAGAGTCAGCCCCGGTAATCTGGGTGAACGTGCGCTGAACAATCTTGGCAATAGACACCTCAATTCACGGTTTGAATATTAAAGCAGACCGTCAAACCGTTGTAAAGCGTTACCTAATGGTATAGAGTCAGACACTTCACCGACAGCCTAACCTTCGGAAAAAGCTAACCTGCCGCTTCGAGAGTATATCTTCGTGTTCAGCGAACGAAATTAGTATTCATTTGGATGAGGGTCACCTTATCTTCATGCATGAGTCCGAAGGTCGGGCGTGAAACAGATAGAAAACGCTACCAACTCTGTTGAAAATCGAATCGCTCTGTTAATAGCTTTACCTACCGTACGATTCCCAGAATCAAACCAGGCATTCCGGACATTCATGTGCTGAACAGCAATGGCATTATACACCGTAATTCACGGATTTAATATTAAATTAGGCCGTTAGTTCACTTGAGAACGTTACCTATTGATTTATGGTGAAAATTGTTCCGAAGGCCTTAGCTACCGAAAGGCAATGCCGCTGTATCAAGAGTATAACATCGTGATCAGGGAAGTCAGGTAGTATCCATTTTAGTGCGGCGCCTTAATTTCATGTGTGAAATAGAAGGTCAAATGTCAAACGGATCGGGAACCTTACCACCTTCGTTCAGAGTTCATCGGCTAAAACAATAGTTCCAATCATGGGATACCGAGAGTCAAACCAAGCATTCCAGGAGGAAATCCGCTGAAAGGTATTGGCAATAGAAATATTGATACACGGTTTGAATGTTATTGTCGCGAATCAAATCATTGAAGAATGTTAACAATACGTATGGAGTAAATCTTTCTACCGAAGGCCTTACCTTCCGAGAAGCCATACCAGCTGTAGGAACTGCCATGCTTAGTATTCACGGAAACAAATTAGTAGACATTATAGCAGACCGGCTCGTTATTTTCATGTAGGTACAGCCAAATCGATAATCAAACCTATCGAGAACGTTAATACCATACTTGTGAACAAACGTCTAAATCAATAGCTTCACCTATCTTCTATTACCGAGAATATTCCGGTAGTAAATCCACTGAGCATTATTGTATATTGGGCATAGACATGACATTTCATGGTATGGATATTAAACTAGATATACAAGCCGATGGAGAACGGTTCAACTTGCAATATATTCAAACTTTTTGCCGACGGCATTTACATCCGAGAAGCCTATCCAGCTGTATCGAGAGTATAAAATCGTGTTCAGAGGAACAAATTACAATACGTATTAGTGATGAGCGCCTTAATTTCATGTATGAATTAGAAGGACGACGGTCAAATCGTTCGAGAACGTCACCACCTTCCAAGCGATTCGAATGGCTAAGTCAATAGCTTCGAGTATCCTGCGATACCGAGAGTCAAACCACGTATTCCTGGAATAAATTAGTTGATCTGTATTGGCAATAGACACCTTACTTCACGGTATGAATATTAAATCAGTGAATGCAATCGTAGGCGAACATTGCTAATTCATATGGCCGTTCCATTTACCGAATATTTTACCTTCCGAGAACCTAACCCTCTGTAGCGAGCGTCCTGATTGTCGGTTACTAAAAACCCCGCAGGGGCTGCGGTGGGCCTTCTGGTCCATTTGCAGTATGGGTATGACGAATCCACGGTGCCCGAGTCGGCCGAACCTAGGCCGAGGTGAGCAAGCACCTCATTCAGGAAGTAAGGTGTCCTTACGAGGGGTATGACCGGTACGGCCCTGC
>NIJG01000398.1:26709-38637 GCA_002201625.1 Euglossa dilemma
CCTTAAATGCATTGGAAAACCTGTAAATTACTCAGTGGAAATATTTAAATTATCATTTTATTTTATTTTTTATAGTAATTTAGTTTTCCTAGTATAGTAACACTAATATTTAACAATTTTACAATTTTAAATACAATTTTATGATTTTAGTTATAATAATACTTAAATTTAAATGAATTAGAAAATCTATAAATTATTCATTGGAAATATTTTAATTATCATTTTACTTAAATTTCGATATTAATTTAGTTTTCCTAGTACAGTAACAATAATATTCAATACTTTTACAATTCTAAACTCAATTTTATAATTTTAACAATAATAATAACTAAATTTAAGTTCAGTCGATACTTCAATAATACATTTTATATATATTGTAATAATAAATACCTTCTAATAATAATAATACCGAAGTTACAATTTATCAAATTCATAAGAAGATAATTATTTCTTTTTTTTTCCTGTGGTAGACGCGAGGTAGTAAAGTTTTCTTTCGTGATCTTGTACCCGTCAGGAGTTTGAGTAGTAGGAACTTCGGTAACTCTCTCCAGACCAATACTGAACAGGATATACACGGGAGCATCGATATTACCAAGAGGTCTGCGATCCATCAATAACGCGTAGCTCGCATAACGTGATCCATTAACGGCAGCTCGAAATCCTTATTTCGTGGATAACCTTTCTTCCGTGTACGCGATCGAGATACGATCGTCAGCGTTCACGGATTACGAAGGCTGCGTGATCTTTCGACTCGAGCACGCCGAGTTCCATATACCCATACACTGTCGTTCAAAAGCTTTGGATCAATCGATAACGAAATACGATTATTTTCCAAAAACGAGCACAGAGGATTATCGTACGTGAAAAAATAAGTCGAAAAGGAAGAGTAAAATTTTTTCGTTAAACGCCTCGTTTTCGAGAAAATCGAGATTGAAATTACTATCGTGGGCGCTCCGTCGACGGCCATATTGAACGCGTTCTCCCTGAATCTTTAAGCTCAATTTTCACAAGAACGAAGCCTCGACTGAAAAAATTTTATTCTTCCTTTTCGACTCAGTTTTACACGTACTATAACTCCATTATCACACCATGCTCTCAAAACTATACTACAGGTTCAAAAAACGCGAATACTATAGTCGAATAATTACTTAACAAAGATATTTATGATTCTTACGATCTTCCCACGTATTTACTCCTTAATATACAATGACGAGTTAGACTTGTCATTTATTTCAAGGACCTTCTTTGACTTTGATAAGTATTTCTCTCTATTGTATGTCAAGGGATAAGTTTTATGAATTAATCTTATTAATAAAAATCCAATATTTTTTATTTTAGCAACTACAAAGCTCGATTTAACACTAGATTTACGGGCGATTTCTGCATACTTATTTCTAGGGACATTTATCATATTTACAAGTTAAAGAAACCACGTATTTTCAATTTTTCTTTTTTAAGGGTTTAATTTGAAAACAATTACGATATTAATAGACTTAATATAAGTTAATTAAATCTGTTAATATNATAAGTATTTCTCTCTATTGTATGTCAAGGGATAAGTTTTATGAATTAATTTTATCGATAAAAATCCAATATCTTTTAAAAACAAAATGAAAGATACGTCGAGTATATATAACACAATAAAAAATAACGAACCGAAGGAAATTATCTGAACTAAAAGATATATAAAATATTGATAACAATGTTAAAATATTTTTGCCAAGCAGCTGTCGCTCTAAAAAATACAAATATTTTCACGTGTATTATAATATTCGTCCCTAAAGTGTTAAAATAATTTCTAGTCCAAAAATTATCACATGTAACAAGTATACAACAAGGAAGATACTTTCCTTTGTTTCAGGATGCTTGTACAGTCTAAATGATGCCAAACTTTTGAACAACGGTGTATACACACCACTATGGCCAGATCGTGCACGTAACCATTCCTACACGGCTTTCCGTCCGTCAATGTAACAATCGTTAAGCTACGTGTGTGTAAGTGAGACCCGGTTGCAAAGGATAGGCTGTCTCTCCGTGGCCGCTGACCGTTCCGCGAAACTAGCGCGGCGATTTAATCATTATCGGCAATCTAGCCGAGCGGGCAAAAAGAAAAATCTGGGTCAGACGCTGGCGCGCGCGCGCGCTAGCGAGGCCCTGGGCCCGGGGACTCTCTTTCGATATTCGCGTGCCGCGAAGGAAAGTGGCGGTCGGAAAAACGGGGATCTATCGAAAGGAAAATTTTCATCGGCGACATTGCAACACGCTCGTGACGGTCTCTCNGCGTGCCGCGAAGGAAAGTGGCGGTCGGAAAAACGGGGATCTATCGAAAGGAAAATTTTCATCGGCGACATTGCAACACGCTCGTGACGGTCTCTGGCTCGAGCATCCTGCCTCTGGAGGCCTCCGCCGTGCTCGAGATGTGGAAACTGGCGATTTATGGCGGCACTTACGCTGGATTATTTGTTATTAATGTTAGGTATCTGTCGTTTATTATCTCTGAATTAGTTTTCGTAACGTCACTGCGTGATTGCGCCATCGTTTGGGTCCTGAGGCAAACTCGAATACAATTAACCGAGTTCCTTCTCTCTTTCTCGCTTACCGGTACTTCGAGCATAGGGAATTTCGTAGTTACTATATTCTGATATGGTAATATCATATATATTCGTACGATTAAATCCGTTTTACGAGCTGTTCAAGAGTTCTCTCGCTAGATTGCACGGTGTACTTACGCTTGTTTGTCGTTGTTGTAGCTTAAATCTATTTTGGTTTTGGATTCTCACAGGGCGATGTAGGATTGAAATAAGGATATCAGACATTGCAAATTTTTTGATTTGTATACTGTATTATATAGTGAATAGCGTAATTAATCCCTCGGCTGTATAGAGAGTTCGGAGTTTAGTCACTAGGTGGTGTAATGTACTTAGATGACTGTATGTTTGGTGCTTTCTTGGTCCTTTTTAAGATTTTTGTAACACGTGTTTATGTAATAGTAATTAGTAGTGTCTATTGATATAGAAATGGTGAATTACATTCTTGTAGCTTCCATCTTATTTGACATACAAAATTAAGTTACTAGATGGCGTAATGTTCTATCTTTGGTGGTCCCTAGATCTCTTTTAAGTTTTTTGGCATCCACGTTAATATTATAGTAGTTAGTAGTTTCTATTGATATATAAATAGTAAATTATATTCTTATAGCTTCCATCTTATTTAACATACAAAATTTAGTAACTAGATGGCGTAATTCATTTAAGTGGTTCTATCTTTGGTGCTCCCTAGGCTTCTTTTAAGTTCTTCGAAACACATGTTAATATACTAGTACTTAGTAACTTCTATTGATATATAAATGGTGGATTCCATCTTATTTAACATACAGAATTTAGTCACTAGATGGCATAATGTTCTATGTTTGGTGCTCCCTAAATCTCTTTTACGTTTTTTGGAACACATATTAATATAATAGTAGTTAATAGTTTCTTTTCATATAGAAATTGAGAATGATATTTTTACAGCTTCCATCTTATTTAACATACGAAATTTAGTCACTAGATGGCGTAATGTTCTATGTTTGGTGCTCCCTAGATTCCTTTTAAGTTCTTTAGAACACATGTTAATATAATAGTAGTTAATAGTTTCTTTTCATATAGAAATTGAGAATGATATTCTTACAGCTTCTATTTTATTTCACATACGAAATTTAATCACTAGATGGCGTAATGTACTTAGGTGATTTTAATTTAGTTTTCTTTTAAGTTCATTGGAACACATGTTAGTACAATAATATAGTAAGTTTACCTCCTTTAAATTACATTTTCATGTAATTCTCTGCAATTCTCATTATACTTATCGTACAAAATGGAAGTAACAACNAAATTTAGTCACTAGATGGCGTAATGTTCTATGTTTGGTGCTCCCTAGATTCCTTTTAAGTTCTTTAGAACACATGCTAATATAATAGTAGTAAGTTATTAAGAATATAATTTACAACTTCTATATCAATAGAATTTTCCTATAAATGTGTTTCCGAAAACCTATTCTTATAATTTCCACCTTATTTGACATACAAAATTTAGTCACTAGATGACATGATGCATTGAAATGGATCTATTTTTGGTACTCCCTAGATTTCTTTTAAGTTCTTCGAAATACATGTTAATATAATAATTATAAGTATTTTCTATTGATATAGAAATGATGAATAATATTCTTAGAGTTTCTATTTTATTTCACACACGAAATTTAATCACTAGATGGCGTAATGTACTTAGGTGATTTTAATTTAGTTTTCTTTTAAGTTCTTTGGAACACATGTTAGTACAATAATGTAGTAAGTTTATCTCCTTTAAATTACATTTTCATGTAATTCTCTGCAATTCTCATTATACTTATCGTACAAAATGGAAGTAACAACATTCTCGGTCCTAACAAATTTAAGCCTACACAATAGCTAAGATTCCATACTTGATCTTTGACATCTCCGTCGCATCTGGTGATCAATCGATGTAACCCTTTCGCGAAGAATTCGCGAACCCTACCTCTCCGCTTCTGTCACTAATACCGATCAGGCCCACATTCCTGCCAAGCCGACTTTCCAGCTGCCAACAACGCTTGTGCCCGCGGTATACAAGAATTTGGTATTTGGAATAGAAGTTCGTCCAGTTTTTGTCGCAGCTATACCAGTAGGCATATGAGAGAATATTCCATAATTGATTTCCCATACTCCCTAGCTATCGGCTTCGCGGAATTTACCTATTCGACGAAATAAATAACGCTAAATAAGTTTTCTTTCGCTGTTTATCGCGAAATACACCGCGCAAACCGCAGACCGAGCCAGGTTTCGTCACGAATCGATTAATCTCAATTTCGATTACCCAAATCGCTAGCCACATATCCCAGGCCAGTTATGATTGGCAGTAAATAACGTCGGCGTGATATAAAATAAGCGTGGCGAGTTGCAAAATGCACTGAGAACCGGAGCAACGATAACAACCGAATGATTTAGGACGACACCTAGGGACCTATTTTTTCCAAGATCCTAACCGGCTGTTCGTTTACGAATAAAATCCATCTCTCCTCAGTCCCCCGCGTTTTTATCCCTCCATCCGATCGCTGTCCGTTCTAATTTTCCGAGCGAATCGGAGGAAGGCGAACGAAACGATATTTCGATCGTTTTTCCTACGGCCGATCTATAAACGGACCGACGTTTATTGCCTCTTAAACGCAGAAGAACGGCCTAGGTGGCATAATTAAATCTGAGAACACGAGCAAGAAGTCCGCGGGATTCTAATACGGTGAACGTCGAGCAAAATCGTACGGCTGCTCGTAAACCGTGTTTACTGAAACGCAGAAATACACGCCGGGCGAGCCGATTTTACGGCCGTTTTAATAATCATTTACCTCCGGGAGGCGAGCGTAATTAGCGTGCGTTCGTTCGATGAGTAATCCGTGACTCTTTTTTCCCTTTTTTCCTCTCTCTCTCTGTCTCTCTATCGCACTCTCTGTCTTCCAGGTTTTTTCCCCACTCCGACTAGCCTGTCGGCGGATTTTTCGCCGCGATTCCGCGTACACAATTAGCGTTTTAAATGCATTTCCTACGCCGCGTTAGCATACATCGTCCTCAGCAGGCAGTTCGATTTATCGCGACTCGCTTGATAAATATTTATTAACGCTTAAGCGGATCGACCGTTCTCGCTGCGGGGAATTGGATGGAAATGACAAAAACACGTAATACACGCGAGTTAACGCGAGAAGGCTGTTCTACCATCCGCATAGTTGACGGCAACGGTGGTTCTGACGCGGAAACTGTTCAGCGAAAACGAGCATCGGGACTCTCGCTGCGAAGTTATGATATCCTTATGGTGTGTTCCTTTTGGATTTTCGGAGAGGTGCGGCGATTCTGGGAATTGCGGGATGGTGACGGAACGAATGACAGAGATTGCGGTGATAACGAGATATTTTGTACTTTCGATGCAGAGATCTGAGTCTAAATTAGAGTTTTTTTTTCAGATTCTAGTGTTAGGCTCGTTGACAAATGTGGATGTGATAATGAATTGGATTGTGGTTTTTGTATTGTGGCAATGATTGGTCGATTAGGTTCCGGTGGTAGCTTCTTGACACTCTGCTGTTAGATTCTTTAATAAATGTTGATATAATAAAGTTATAGATTATTAGATTGTTGCATTCTCTGATTAGATTCTTACATTCTTTGATATGTGTGACGTAATAATGAGTTAGACTGTGGTTTTTGTATATTGTGACATTGATTGTTCTGAAGAAACATGAGAAGATGAATTGGTGCATCAGATTCTGGTTACAGAGGTCCAACCCTAATTTTTAGGTTTCTTCACACTTTTGTGTGAGTTTTTTTTTGACAAATGTTGATATAATGATGACGTAGACTATGATTTCTATATATTGTGACAATAAATGGACGATTAGGTTTTGGTGGTATAGGTCTGACTTTAACTTTGAGATTTCTTAACACTCTGTTGTTAGATTATTTAATAAACGTTGATATAATAATCAGTTCTGGATATAGATTGTTAAATTCTTTGATATGTGTGACGTAATAATGAGTCAGGATGTGGTTTTTATATATTGTGACATTGATTGTTCTGAAGAAACATGAGAAGATGAATTGGTGCATCAGATTCTGGTTACAGAGGTCCAACCCTAACTTTTAGGCTTCTTGACACTTTTGTGTGACGCTTTTTTGGCAAATATTGACATAATAATGATGTAGACTATGATTTCTATATATTGTGACAATAATTGGCGGATTAGGTTCTGATTGCAGAGGTCTGGCCCTAAGTTTGAGGCTTCTTGACACTCTACTGTTAGATTTATTGACAAGTATTAATATAATAATGAATTTAGGTTATAGATTGTTAGATTCTTTGATATGTGTGACGTAATAATGAGTTATACTGTGGTTTTTGTATATTGTGACATTGATTGTTCTGAAGAAACATGAGAAGATGAATTGGTGCATCAGATTCTGGTTACAGAGGTCCAACCCTAACTTTTAGGCTTCTTGAAACTTTTGTGTGAGGTTTTTTTGACAAATGTTGACATAATGATGACGTAGACTATGGTTTCTATATATTGTGACAATAATTGCAGAGGTCTGATCCTAAGTTTGAGACTTCTTGACACTCTATTGTTAGACTCTTTAATAAATGTCGATATAATAATGAGTTCAGGTTATAGATTGTTAGATTCTTGGATTCTTTGATTAAATTCTTAGATTCTTTGATATGTGTTGACGTAATAATGAGTCAGACTGTGGTTTTTATATATTGTGATAATGATTATACTGCACGAAGGTGTGGAGAGGAGCTGGTAGATCAGATTATGGTTAGAGAGGTCCAACCATTGCTTTTAGGCTTCTTGATACTTTTCTGTGAGACTTTTTTGACAACTGTTGGCTTAACAATGATTATGGTGTGCGTATTGTGGCAATAATTGGTCAATTAAGTTCTGATTATAGAGGTTTGACTCTAACTTTGAGGCTTCATGATACTTTGCTGTTACATTTCTTGACAAATATTAATATAATAATGAATTTAGGTTATAGATTGTTAAATCCTCAGATTCTTTGATCAGATTCTTAGTTTCTTTGGTATGTGTTGACGTAATAATGAGTCAGATTATGGTTTCTATATATTATGACAATGATTGCACTGTACAAATATGAGAAAATGAATCAGATCTGGATCAGATGCTGGTTACAGAGATCTGACCCTAACTTCGAGACTTCTTGAGACTCTGCTGTTAGATTCTTTGACAAATTTTGATATAATAATGAGTTAGCCTATAAATTGTGTATATCATGCCAATAATTGGTCGATTAGATTCTGATTACAGAAGTCTGATCCTAACTTTGAAACTCCTTGATTTAGTCACTANATGAGTCAGATTATGGTTTCTATATATTATGACAATGATTGCACTGTACAATTATGAGAAAATGAATCAGATCTGGATCAGATGCTGGTTACAGAGATCTGACCCTAACTTCGAAGCTCCCCAGAACTCTGTTCTTAATTTCTTTAACAAATATCGATATAATTCTGAATTAGATTTGAGTTACAATAATTAGTAAATTAAATTCTGGATGCAAGTGTCCAACCCTAACATCGAATCTCCCCGAGACTCTACTATTTGATTATTTGACAAATGTTGATTTAATAACGATTCAGATTATGTTTTTTATATATCGTGACAATGATTGCGTTGTACGAAGACGAGAAGATGAATTGGTGGATCAGATTCTGGTTGCAGAGATGCGAGCCTAACTTGGAGACTTCTCGAGACTGTACTGTTAGATTCTTTGACAAATGTTGATATAACAACGAGTTAGGTTATGATTTTTATATCGTTTTAATGATTGCAACGTACGAAGATGAGAAGATGTATTGTTAGATTAGGTTCTGGTTGCAGAGACGTGACCTTAACTTTGTGGTTTCTTGACACTCGACTGTTAGACTCTTTGACAAATGTTGACATAATAATGAGTTAGATTATGGTTTTTACATTGTGAGAATGATTGTACTGTACGAAGATGAGAAGATGAATTGTCAGATTAGGTTCTGGTTGTGCAGATCTGACCCTAACTTTGAGGCTTGCTGAGTCTCGACTGTGAGATGGTTTGGGTACTTGTTGACACAGTAATGGGTTAGGTTATGGGTTTTTATACTGTGTTAATGATTGCACTGTGCGGAGATGAGAAGGTGGGCAGTGGAATGAGGTTCTGGTTGATGTCTGACACTAACTTTGATGCTTCCTGAGTCCCCATTGTTAGGTTCTTGACAAACACACACAGACCGAGCTAATAATGGGCCAGGTCATGATCTTTATATTGTACTAATAATTAACTTTTTCGATTTTTTATTTATTTTGTTGGTTTATATCTCTTGGTCCTGTTATGATTCGTAATTCGATAAATATAATTAACTAATTTTCAAAACGAAGCAATTTTCAGTGAAAATATTCTAATACTTTTCTATAGAAAATAAAAATTTCACAATCCATTTAAAAAATAGATGGAACGTACATTTATTTTTTATATAATAAATTTTCTCAGAATAGAACATTCATTCTGTAACTAATATATATTTAATTTTTATTCAATACGAATACTTAGAAAGCAAAAAATTGTTAATTATTTTAATTTTTGTCCTATTATTCGTAGAATTAGAACAATAAATTTTTCATTTTTACTTCCTGAGGATTAATTTTCTGGGAATAGATCATTCATTCCTTAATTGATCAAGATCGCGTGTGCTATGCTGTCCACGCGTTGAAATCTCCAGAATTTCAACGAAATTAATGGCCTTCTGTTACGAAATTTATTATGCCCCGAGGTGTGCTTCTTTCTTAAAATTTTGTAAGATTACTTTATCTTTTGAAACTTCTTTTACCGAACATCACTATTATCTTCGAAAATATTATTTATGCTAGTACCATATTTGGTTCTTCTTCGAGTATACTGAATTCTTTATACGACAGATAAAACATATTTTTCAATTCTAAAGTGTAATAATAATTATTCATTATTCAACTCGTGAAAACCGTATTCAAAAATCGAGAATGAAAATATTAATGTTGAATATTTTTAATATTTTTAATATACCAATTTACTTTTCGTAGTTTATATTCATAGTTTATTATTTTTACAACTATTACAACTTGTTAAAAATAATTGAATTAAGATCACGATTATTTTTAATCAATTGTATAATATATATTTAATTCTTTTAAGTTCGTAAATAATTTTTAATCAGAAACATGTACAATTTTTTTCATCATTCCAGTTACGATTTATTTTTAATTCGTCATACACAAAATACCGAATTATTTCCGTAATTGTATAATATACATGGTGTCCAATTTTAATCCATACACCTATGAACTTTCGAATGAATAAAAATATTATTAAGATAGCAAGTAAAAATTCGAATTTTTAAATAAAAACTGCACTCTTTGATCCCATTCGTTATAGTCAATGAAAATAATTTTAAACTATAATTTCTAACCAAAAACATGTACAATTTTTTTCATCATTCCAATTATGAATTGTTTTTAATCAGTCATGCACAAAATTCAGTATTATTTCCATTATCGTATAATATACAAGGTGTCCAATTTTAATAAATACACCCATAAACGTCCGAGTAAATAAAAAAATTATTCAAATAATGTGTTAAAATTCGAATTTTCAAATAGAAACTACACTATTTTATCTCATTCGTTACAGTCAACAAAAATAATATCAAACTATCGATTCTCCGTGTTTAATTATTTTCGCAATATCATCGTGAATTATTTTCCCATTATTGATATAAAACACCGAAATTTTTCCATAACCTCGATTCTCGGACAATATTTGCCTCTTTAATTCGCCAATTCGATCACGCTAAAATTAAATCATTATATCAAACCATCGTGTTTAATTATTTTCGCAATATCATCGAGGAATATTTCCCCATCATTGCTATAAAATACTGAAATTTTTCTATAACCTCAATTCTCGGACAATATTTGCCTCTTTAATTCGCCAATTCGATCACGCTAAAATTAAATCATTATATCAAACCATTGTATTTAATTATTTTCGCAATATAATCTAGGAAAATATTTCTCCACCATTCCTACAAATCACCGAATTTTCCCCATAATCTCTGACAACATTTGTCCCCTCAATTCACCCTTAAATTCGATCACGCTGAAATAAAATCATTACCATAATCCCGATCCTCAAACAGTCCTCTATCCCTCTGACAATATTTATCCTCCGAATCCTGACTAACCCTCGATCATCATCAAACAATCTTCTGTCCCTCAGCAACATTTAATCTCTCGATTTTCCAATTTCACCCAAGAATAATTTCCGATCGATCCGGCGAACGTGGTTGGCCAATTTTCACGTCGCGATATCACCAGGCTGGACGTGCCACCGTTCAGGCATCGACTCTCATTTACGTAGGTTTGCTAGCCGACAAGGTTGTCGAAACTTCACTATGTATCTTTAATTGACTCGCGTGGGTTTAATCAAATAAACGCCCGAGGGTGAAACACCGGCCCACGCTTTCTTCTCTTATTACGTGAACGGAGCTTGCGTACCATAGCCGCGACGCAATTGATTACCTCTACGTTTTATTGCACCTTTTTATTCTCCACACCGCGGCCTGTTTAATAATCACGCTCGACGCGGCCAGATACGTGATGAAATTTAAGGCACCGTTCTAGCGGAATTCCAGATTTATTCATTGGCTCTCGCCGGTGGCCGAGCTAAAATTAGCGGGGAATAATTCGAAAATAATAATCGCCGCATTTTCCACGCCGTTTTGTTATGCTTTGTCGGCGTTATGTCACGCCGGTGCCGTATTGATCTCCTCGTTGCGCTTGTTGTTGCGTTATGGTCGCCGGGAATGGCGAATTTTTCTGCGAATTGTTACGGAGTCTTTGAGTTTGCTTTCGAGTTCTTTGGAATTGTGATTACAGGTGGAATGAATGAGGAAATTGTCGTTGGATTTAGGGTAGGTTGTTAGAAGGTAATTGGTATGATTAGTTATTCGCAGAATTTGACGGTATTTGAATAAGGATTTGTATTGAAATAATAAAATTTTAGGAAATTTGAGGATGTTTGATTTTATGGTAATTTTTAATTGGTAATTAAAGTAATTGTGGAGTAAGTAAAGTTTAATTAGTAATTAAAAATTACCATACGATCAAATATCTCCAAATTTTCTAGAATTCTATTATAAGGATTTAAATTGAAATAATAGAATTCTAGGAAATTTGGAGATGTTATATGTATAGTAATTTTTAAATAGTAGTTAAAGTAATTAAGTAGTAAGTAAAGTTAATTTTTAATATAATGTTTTTATTTTTAAAGAAAAAGTGAAATAAAAATTACTTGGTGTA
>NIJG01000400.1:48074-66711 GCA_002201625.1 Euglossa dilemma
CTCTCTGGTGGGGGTGCAGTGGAGCGGCGATTATTCGAGTTAATCGGAAATTTATCGCGCACCAATTTTCACCCCCGCTCTCTGGTTCTCTGAACAGCGTTCTTTATTTCAACATTCCCTTCATTGTTGAAAGGCCTTCCAGGTAGAAAGAAGGAATCGTAGAAGGTTTCATTTAAATGTTTCACGCGAATTGACAAGATAACGTTGATCGGTAATCTTTATGATTTTGTTAGCTGCTCAATGAGAGCAGAGATTTATTTTGATATATGTTATATAGTGTATATGTAATATATCTATAATCAGCTTGGCAATGTGTGTCTCTTTTGTTCCAATTCTTCTGAGATTTATACCTATGTATATACGTAGGCTGTTCCTTTTATCGTAATTGATCATTGGACAGGTCACATGACTGGCTATAATAGGTTTAGCGTCGAGTGGAAAATCAATAAAGGAAGGTAAACCAAATTTTTTTATTGCGATATAAATCAACCGAGAATTGAACGATTAAAATTCTTTTTATTTTTCGTGAAATATTAAAAAATAAATTAAGCTTTGTTCGATAGTGTCAAATTCAGGTTCCCGGTACGATAAATATTTACACAGGATTTATTTCTTTGTAACAGTTTTGATACCGATTTGATAATACTTGGGTTGGTCTTAATAATTGGTCTAATAATAATCACGTCATATCTTCATTTGCGTCATCATTTATGTCAAGAACTGATGAAATAATATCGATATCGCTCGTAATTTTATATCCTAAATTAATTTGTTTTTTGTTTATCTATCGCTGAATATCATTACTATAATAGTCTTCGAACACGCATGTTCCAGTAATTTTATTTACAATAAAATTAAAATGGAATTCCTCTTATCTGAATGCGCCGAGGGAAATGGTTCGAATAGCTAGATTGTTCGTTGTAATTTTTCATCCGAGTGGGTTCATCTCGCGTTGACATCGTGTTTGTAGGCAAGTTCGATAGGGATTAGAAGGGAATAGAGGATACGAGGTTATTTACATAGTAATATGCGGTACGATCTGGATATATCTGTAATGTTAATAAATTATCGATTTTATACTAGTGGCTGATAAATTATGGATAGTCAGAATACCAAGGATTTAGATATAGACTAGCATAGAACGATTTATATCTGGCCTTTGAGTGACGTGATTAAGGACAAATTTTATTCCTCTATAATCGTCTACAAAATTGAATTTTGAAAATTCGTGAACAAATCTTTAGAATCCATAAAAGTCCGTAAACACGCGATACATAAAAAAGTTGTGTGGATCAAAATTAGGAAAAAAAGATAGATATCAGATATATCTACATAACCAAAAAACTAATTTGGTTAAAGATTTCTAGGAGTCCGATTCAAATAACGATTAGAATTCTACCCAAATCCGATAGTTTTACTTTCGATTTTCTTCGATGAAGATGTATCTATATTACCCTAATAAAAGTCACCAGCGACCGACACGATTAGTCACGAATGTCGCGCATTCTAAGAGCCGATACGCCGCGAAGTATATATCACCGAACGCCATCTATCGGTAACTCGTAAACGACAACGGTCGGTGAGAAAAACTCTGCTCAGAGATCACTCATAAAAGAGAACCTTAATAGACGTAGCTAGGTTCCCGAAAACGTATTCCGGAGCGTTGAAAGATATCGCGTTACCGGCCGTTAAATCTATCGGTTTTCATTGGGAGGAAAAACAAACGACGCTGGTCGCGATAACTTCTACCCGGCCGCGCAATAAACGACGGGGAAGTTATGGAAAGGCTGCGCGTAACTTTGTCGAACTGTTCGGTTCTTACGTATCGTGGCAGACTGGCGAGCCTCGGCTCGAAAATGCTCCAGACGTTGTCCCCTTTGCGGTTGCACTCCGACGAGACGCAGGGTGTTACATTCCGGACGTATGACGCATGCTACGGACGCTCGCTACGATTCCTTTTCCCTAGTCCCTTGAGGCCTGGCGTTCGCGCTATCGAGAGTCAAACGAGAACGTAAGCGGACCGGTGAACCTGCTGCCTGTCTTCGCGCCGCAGCCAATCCCAGCTCTCTGCGCGAATTAGCGCTCAGGCAGATCAATTAAGATAAAATCACTCAGTAACGAATTGGCAAAAATTCTAATTACCATTATTATCAAGTTCTTATTACTGCCACTACTATTAATATTATTAGAAAATTTCCTTTTTCATTATTTTTCTTATTATTAATCCTGTGGGAACGAATGTCATAATATAGGTGGAAATTTTTTGATGTCTTAGATGTTGTACATATCTTTCAATTCACAAAATTTCCCCTGATTTCTTATTTTTAGTTATTTAGTGTATACTTGATCTATCGTTAATTTTGTTTCTTATCCGTAAAGGGTTAATAATTGATTTTATTTTTAATAAGAAATTAACCAGACTTTTTCGTCATATGAAAACGGAATTTTTTAATTCGGCGAAACCTTTTATGCTAAAATAAAAAAGAAACGAGCCAAAGGAATTATTTTATTTAAATAAAATATACGTGTACTTCTACTCACGTTATGGCATTACAATAAACAGCGGCTGAGAGTTAGAATATCGTATTCGAGCGCAAATATCGGTTGAATAATTCATGTCAGTGGAAAAAGTGAACGTCTCTTCAATGATTCATGCCTTTTCACGAAGTCAACGTGATTTTAATAATTCGTGTCTTCGAAAAAGTTAATAACGCTATTATAATTTATACTGCTGGAGAAAATTAATATCGCACCGATAATTTATGTCGCTCGAAAAAGTTAATATTACTTTAATAATTAGGGTCGTGTGAAATGCAGCGTGATTCTAGGAAAAGTTTCAGGAACTTTATCATTAATTGCCGAATGAGAGCCGTCACGAAAATGGATATTTTTATTTCCGCCAAATGCAGCATAGCGAGCGATAATTTCCGATAAAACGCATCGTTTTCGGGAAAAACATTTCTCGCCCCTAAATTCGATTATTTCGAGTTTCGATCAAGGAGGAGATACGCGCCTAAGCGATAATTTTCAATTACATGGATAGTGATCGTGTAAATTGTAACTTCCTAAAGCAACATGCCAACAGCGGATTAATATATTCGTTTTACGGTTGCAATTATCGGGCCGTGGAAATTGCAAAATTAATTGCGAGTCGGTCGCTAAACGTAAATTACTCGATATTAATGAAGTTCGAATTACTAAGCGCTAATCGCCATCTTTTTGCGTTGAATTTTACGTAAGCCTAACGATACTTTTATCAAATCATTTTTCAAGAAAATTAATTAAAATTTAACATACCTAAGCGTATCAACGAAACACGAAAGTTAAGTCGATCTAAAAATCCTTAACGTCTCAATCATCTGTAGATAACTATCTTCTTCCCAAAAAATAAAAATCTAACAATATTGATATATAAAATATGAAAAAGATTCTAAAATTACATAAATTATACTATCTACGCTACGTATAAGATATCAACGTATAGGTAGCCCTCCTACAGCACGGCATCTTACAACACGGTTTCGCTCTAACACGATAGAATAAATTTCGGGAACCCTCGTATAACACTGCATCCTGTAACACGGTTTCGCTCTAACACGATAAAAAAATTACGAAAACCTTTATACACCACTATACTTCTACAACACTAGATAATATGATTTTTATTTCAAGCATTTAAAAATTAAATTACCTTAAAATAATAACGGCAAGGAATAACGAACTATATAGTGGATTTACGTGAGAATGTATAAAGAAATTATCAAACGTATTAAGATTATATGCTTATATGGAATAAAAACAAAAATATTTGATTTCGTTAAATTTCGGAACGCAGCTCCCTTTTTGTCTCTAGGTCTCATATAACATGGTTTCACGGAATATTTTCTAGGAACCTATCTATGTTATAGGAGGGTTACCTGTATTAATATACTGAAAATAAAGCATAAAGGCAGGAAGTATGCTGGCCAAAAATATACCGGGAGTCTGGAATAAATTCCAAAGCCTATTCAACGTTAGCCGCCATAACCGCAACGCTATGACTGAGAATGCTCCGAGTGAAATTAACCGCAGAGGGGAATAAATAATAATAAATCAAGGCTGAATCAAGGGAAACACTGCTCGTAAACGGAATTAAGCCCGGCGCTGTCGAGGATTTCTCGTTACGACGCGATGCTCGGTGTTGCTTAAACAACCGGCAACGACAGAGCATAACGTGGCATAACAGGTTGGTCGCGAGATAATTTAAAGTCCCTTTAAGGTCGGTCAGTCGCGGAACTGGGGCGGTTTCCATTAAATCCTCGTTTGCACGAAAACGGACGCACGGGCTACGAGAGGGAACAGGGATGAACGGGGTAAAAAGCAGAGGGAACAGGGTTAAAAGGCGCTCGAATCTTGATCTCATTTGCGTGAGTGCTGTTGTTTAACCTCGCAACGATATCGGGTGATGCGCGAAATTTCTTTTCTTCCCACCCTTTGTGTCGAGTATTCGAATTATACAGGTGGAAGCAAGGAACAAACAATCTTGATGTATCATAATCGAATATATTTTGATTAACCAATTAGCTGTGACACTTACTATGCGTTGTTCACTTGAAGTCAGGTGTTTCCTTCGAGAAGAAAATCGTTATCTTCAGGTTCGGTAACTTAAAACGTCAGTATAGGTGTAAAATATTCGTAAAATTCTTATAATCGAATAATATTGCGTTGTCCGGAATGTCATTTCGTTTTTTTTTGTTTTTTGTGAAAATGAAACACGATTTTTTTAGAGTATAGGTATAGTATTAAATATGAGCTAAAGTGCTACAAAGTAAAAATCGAGGCTTAACACTAGGTTTACGGACGTTTTTGAATACCTATCTTTATGAAGACCCGTCAGATTTACAGGTAAAGAAAACTACGTATTTTCTTAAAAAATAAAACCATGAGTTATAGAGAAAAAATCGTCGAGTGCACAGTAAGAATATAGTAACATCATGACGATATTTATAATCCACAAATCATTATTTTGGGTAATAGAAAAAGAAAAGA
Organism: Euglossa dilemma; assembly: GCA_002201625.1. Lineage (NCBI taxonomy): Eukaryota > Metazoa > Arthropoda > Insecta > Hymenoptera > Apidae > Euglossa > Euglossa dilemma. The sequence goes on from NIJG01000400.1 coordinate 53,103, forward strand.
AAATTATTAGGTAAATAAATTTGAATTTATATTTTTAAGAAATTTTCCACTTTTTATCAAGTATATCGTACAAAAATGTTCTTAGAAAGTGAAGAATAAATAGCGTAAATATACATTTGGCGCCTCACAGTCTCAGAAAAATGCAATGGATTTTCATGATTATAAAATGAGGATATATCTTGCAAACTTTTGACAGATAGAATCTGAAATGAGAATAATCCACAGACATTACGTAAAACAAATTTATAACCTAGTCCGGAGCGTGGAAGAAGTTGGGAAGAAGTATTTAAACAGGAAGTATTGAGTAATCAAAAGAAGTTTCGCGAGATTTCATCGCAAATAGAAGCGTATCAAGGAACCGTAGTTCGTGAAATAAAGTGTTTACCTTCCGTACCTAAATACGTCGTTTTCTTCCAAATTATTACCATAAAATATCCTTCACGGGATAAAAACAATATAACAGTAACGCTTGAATCATATGTGATTACAACTAGTAATAAAATAAATTACCAAACAAGCATATTCTCCATTACGAAAAATTCAAAAATTCCTTTCTATTTAAAGTTAACTCTTTGTGCTCGAAGAACTTTTTTGTGGTGAACGACAGCAACTCAAGCTTTTCTTATATCTTTGTATCCTCGCTGACATTTTTAACACTAAACCTACCACAGTTAAATGACCGGTGAATGGAAGAGAAGTAGAAGTTTTGAAAAATAGAAGGATGGAAGACATTGAGATATGGAATAAAAATATAACAACAACGCTCGAGTTACATATGATTACAATAAAAAAATTCCTTTCCATCTAAAGTTAACTCTTTGTACTCGAAGAATTTTTTTGTAGTGAACGACAACAAGCCAAGCTTTTCTTATATCTTTGTATCCTCGCTGACACTTTTGACATTAAATCTACCACAGTTAAATGATCGGTGAATGGAAGAGAAGAAAATGGTAACATTGAACGCGGAATTTTTAATTACTTTGGAAAATAGTGATTTAGACCATGATAGGTTTAGCATTAATAGTGAAATAAAATAAAAACAGCACGCGTTTGGTTAAGTTATTGAGTTACTTCGTGGATTGTTATTCTTAATATATTTATCATTTCGCATTCGTTGTTATTCGTTTAAATTACAACATTAACCCTTTGCACTTCGAACAATTCGCCGAAAATGTGGATGTACGTGTCCTCGGCTTCCAAAAATAACTTCTTTTATATATCTTAGTAATTTTATTATATTTTAACTTGATTTCTTCTGCCATTTCCATAGAAAACTTCAAGGGAACATATATTTCTCAAAAAGTTGTGCTCGAATAAATTATTATTCGATTTTTTTATTACTATTCTTAATCACTAATAAACTTTAATGTCCTCTCATTAAAGTATTAGGTCGTCCCATAAGTTCGTTCGCGGTGATATTTACATTCCTCGTCACAATTTATAAACTATATCGATGATTAACGTCTTTGTCAACGAAATAGGAAGAAGTCGTAGAACAAAAGGGCGACTAAATTTTTTCTTAATATTTAAAGGTTTATTCGACGTATAATTTTAAATGGTAAAAGTAAAAACCGAAACGAATTTATGGGACGACCTAATATTTTTATATAATATGCTCTTAATATGCAACATCTGTAACGGGACTGTTGCATAGTTTAATTGTCCATCTTAATGTATCTTGACCCGTGCTATATCAATCGAGGTTTAAACGCTCATCACCAGACGTGATGTCAAATTTTCATAAGAGGACAAATTGCGAACCTCGTTTCGCTATACGATCGCGTTTACATGTGAAACGGTCTGTCAGCCATGATGCACGGTTTCGTGACGAATTACGTCGACAGATGTCGCGACGTCACGTTCGTCGAATGCAGTTGAGGTTATGTTCGTGTACATCCTTCGAAATTCGCCAGTAAGACGTTTTAATCGCGTACACGCGCTTTCCTAACAGTTTCTTTTAATATTCCAACGCCGTGTTCGTTATTCGCGATTACTGTTTGAATTCGTAGCTGTTTCGACGATTTTTCAGGCCAATGAGGGTGTTTGTATTCTCGAAGCTCACCGTACCCCGCTTCGTGTAATTTAATTTCAGAATTTTCCACTTTCGGAGTGTTTCAAAAGTATCGGCATTCAGTAACAGATATGGAAGAAATAGAAACATTATAAAATAAAATTGATTCGGTGGATAGTTGTTGCGTTTGCTGAGTGTAAAGATTAACTTTTTGCACTCGAAAAGTCGCCCTTTGTTTTAACCCTTTTGCACCGCAAAGGGTTAAATCTGCAAATGTCCTATCGCGTGAAATTAGAAGATATACTGGTATGGAACCTTCAATTTTTTGTGGGAAATTTTGTAAAATATAAAAATTACAAATTTTTTTTTGTACATTTTATTATGATATTTTAGTTTATAGAGTTTATATTCCACTCTGTATAATACTTTGAACGAAATATAAGGAGAATTTTTGGGTTTTGCTTGATAGTAATTATAATTATTATTACAAAAGATTCTTTTTATCGGTAAGATACTGAACTATCCTATCAATTTAAACCTCCGTTGCTCCAATTCTAAGTTGAGGCAAACCTCGTGTATACACGTACCAATTAACCCAGGAAAGTGGACAAACACCGAACTATGTAAATTATGCAAACATCGACAATGCGTTTTCTTCCAACATCTGCCTTTCTCGTTCGGCCTTAGATTAAAAAGCATTGTTTGAATTAGGTAATTGGTTGCTGTTTCACGTTCCGTGTAAAGGAAACGTGGACTACATACCGCGATGTTACACGAAATGATACAATATCGGTCACGATACTAGATGAAACGTTTCGGGGGCGAAATTTTCCTGTGAAAAAATATTACGCAATGTAATATCCTGAATTTCTGCAGAATTTTCCGCAAGGGAAAATAATATTTCCACTGTGTAACATTGAAGTAAACATTTGTGCGGAATGAAAACGAATTTCAGCTGAAAAAATAGTGAATTAAAACTAACTGAAAAGCAACCTTCTGTTTATCTGTATTTTTAAGATGGACTTTCAAATATTGTACAATCTACTTTAATGAAAATTTTGCGTCGTAACTAAACCCAAAGCTACGGTCCTTGCGGCAGAAAATGTTGCAAAATTTCCGTCCCTACAGATCTCCATTCGTTGAAATTATTTTCATTTTTAATCTTCTGAAATTTACGTTAAACGTGCCAACTGCAGCGCGCGATTTTCAAACAAAGTGGCGTAGAGTAAAAATTTCCCGAGAACTTTCCTCGGACAAAAGGACCGAAGGAAATTTCTACAAGCTCTCTTCGTCGAAATATATCCGACACTTTTGCGTGAAAATTTTACCAGGTGTTTAACTGTGAAATTTAATTACACTTTTTCCCCGCTAATCTAATTCTAAGCTGGCTTTAAAACGACTTTTTACTTTACACGAGGTTTCTAGGGAGATACTTAGGACAAGTAATGCTTCTGTGCAGATATAAATTCTGCGGCTCGTTGCCGAATCATCTAGATGACAAGGACGTGCTGGACGACGACCCGAAGGAAAATAATAACGTGATGACGGACACGATCACTGGGAATCTTGGTGGAACACTGCCACACAAGAAACGATCGTTGGGCGTGCACTTTTCAGACACTGGACCAACCGGAACTCTGGACCTGGTGAAACATCGATCGCAAGACTCTCTGGATGAAAACGATCCTTGGAGGTATGCCATCGGTCATTTCTGTAGATTATCCTGCTAGTACGTATGTAGAACACATGTAAAGCTAGATAAAATATTCATGCCAATTACAAGAGTACTGGGAACAGAGTGTGATCACTTGGCTGAAATTCGGAATAAAAGTAGAGCTCGTAAATTTGTTGTTATAAAGTATTAGGTTGGTGCATATGAAATGTCGGATTTCTAAGTGAATATATAAAACTGCATATCTTTTTTCAAAAGCTGTTTATTCAATCAAAATATGCTCCATTCGCTTCGATACACTTTTCCCAACGAGACTTTAAAGCATAGATGCCTGTCTTAAAAAAATTCTGATCTTTAGAATCGATAAACTCTGATATCGAATTTTTCAAACTGTCTTCATTTTCATACTGTTTAGCTCGTAAAAACAGTTCTAAATGTTTAAAAAAATGAAAGTCGGTTGGCGAGAGATCCGGTGAATAGGCTGGGTGCTGCGAAACTTCATATTTCAATGGCTCTCGATGAAATCGGGATAGTAACGATGAGCATACGTTCAACCGATCCAGCTTATTTCGCTCAGTTAGTTCGTGCGGTACCCACTTATCCATTTTCTTCACCTTGCCAATTTCAGAAAGACGTCGCAATATTGTTGTACGGTCAATTTTCATCCTGGTAGCCTGTTCCCTCGTGGATACAGTTGGATCCGCTTCCACCAATGCCTTCGGATCGTCATTTTTCACAGACGTTTTGGGTCTGCCACGCGGATCATTTTGTAGCGAAAAATCAGCGGACCTAAATTTTTCAAACCAACGCTGCACTTTTCGATCATTAACCGTATTCTCCCCAAACGCTTGGTTTATGTTGCGTGCAGCTTTTGCAGCATTATTACCAAGTTTATACTCGTACAAAAAAATTATACGAATATCGTTTAGATTCGTATCGGTAGAAAATTCAAATGAAATAACAAAAGGGAAGACTTTCGAGAAAATCTCCTTTGTTGAAACGTGACTCTGGCAATGGACAGTACGACTATAAACGAGGTTATGCCAAAACCAAAAGTATAACGAAAACAGGAAGACAAACGTTCGCATGTAAAAAAATCCGACATTTCATATGCACCAACCTAATAGATACGAAAATAGTGAAAATAGTTGACTATATTCTGTCATAGTCTTTGAGAGATATATATAAAAATTTTTATTGAGATTAAAAGGCAATCAATGTTAAAAAATGAAGCACATGGTAGTACACTAATTCCAGTATTGCACATAGAAAATTTGGTAAGGAAGTAATTCAGTGTGAAAATGTTGAACGAACGTGTGTAAAATTCTACGATTAAAGTAACACGATGATTAAAGATTTTATGAAAAAATTATTTTCAGTCGAATCGTGCCTTACTCGTTGCATGCTACTGAATTATCAAGTCCTAGTTAGAGCAAGGTGAATTAACGAGAGGAAGAGATTAAATAAAATAATTACGAAACTTAAAAGACACTTTGACGAAGTGTACTTTGCAAGATCGTTACGAGTTTTCTTTAATTTATACGAACGGTCCTAAAGCAACAGGATTCTCTTGATATAACATTTTTAACGTTCCAAGAACAATACGCTTCTTCGTGGTAAAGTTCCACCAGGTGTCGTGTTAATCGCGAAAGCCATTAAAATGACCGAAAAAATAGGTATCGCGCGCCGAGATAACACAATTGCAGCATTTACACGATTTGCATAACAATTCTGCAACAAAATGAATATTACTACGACGCGTATGAATTAATGCAAATGGGATGATAAGACCAAACAATTTTGCGAAAATTCAACGAAACGTCGAGAAAGGATCATTTTTCGAAAGACTAAAAATTTGTTTCGTTAGCTTAATAAATATTCATTGCTACGAGGAAACGTTGAATCGCGAATGAATAGTCGTTGCTAAAATTTAATTAATCATCTCAGTTTTACAACGAATTTAATATATTTGCAGAAAATTATAAAACACGAAGAGTTAGAAATACATTGTCAAATCTAAAATACGCGAAATTGTTTCGCTTTATTCAAACTAAAATGTTACGTTCCGTATGTTAATGGATTCGATCTCGTGAGTCATTTAAATGTACCAAGTTTCGCCTCAAGTTTTAAACACGAGACCATCTTCGCCAACTAGCTTCGAAACCTGCGAAGTACATACTAAGACGCCTGACAAGACACTTTGTCCCACATACAAACGTTTATGAATCCATTCAATGCCAAGATATTTAGGAACAAGGTCACCATAAATTGCAACCTAATTCTGCTGTCTTTCACGGACTCGTGATTGTTGCGATACTACAATCCACCTAATTTAGCCATCAATCACTATTACACTGTATATCAACGAAAATAATTAAAATGATACACGAATATGTATGTATTTAAATAAAAGTCAATATCAATTTCGTCAAAAGTAATTGAAGATTTCTAGTAATAACAGAAATAAAATTTGCAAAATTTCTAAAATTAAATTTTCTGTCTAAATGTATAATTCGACTAGCTTGCCACCAATGAATCATTGTATCGAAATGAAAATCGCTTGTATAATATCTCTGATAACGATATGATTCAAACGTCTCTTCGCTACTTATACAATAAACGTCCCGAGTTGCCACTCGACAATGTTGACCCTGTACAACCTGTAATTTCCATTGTCTATAAGAGAAAGATTCATAAGCGAGCAGAGTTTCTTCCTTTGAACCGAGAACTATAAATCTACGATTGCTGCAATAGAATTACCTGGTATCAGTGCAATCACACGGTAATAAAATACAGTGGTACAATGGCAAACGAATAAAATAAAATTGCAAAATAGAGAAATCACGTGGCTCGAAGCAATTAAATAAATCACAAATCCTCCCTTCACTCTCATATTTAAAACAAATAATACAACTCATCCTNTATTTAAATAAAAGTCAATATCAATTTCGTCAAAAGCAATTGAAGATTTCTAGTAATAACAGAAATAAAATTTGCAAAATTTCTAAAATTAAATTTTCTGTCTAAATGTATAATTCGACTAGCTTGCCACCAATGAATCATTGTATCGAAATGAAAATCGCTTGTATAATATCTCTGATAACGATATGATTCAAACGTCTCTTCGCTACTTATACAATAAACGTCCCGAGTTGCCACTCGACAATGTTGACCCTGTACAACCTGTAATTTCCATTGTCTATAAGAGAAAGATTCATAAGCGAGCAGAGTTTCTTCCTTTGAACCGAGAACTATAAATCTACGATTGCTGCAATAGAATTACCTGGTATCAGTGCAATCACACGGTAATAAAATACAGTGGTACAATGGCAAACGAATAAAATAAAATTGCAAAATAGAGAAATCACGTGGCTCGAAGCAATTAAATAAATCACAAATCCCTTCACTCTCATATTTAAAACAAATAATACAACTCATCCTCTAGCTTACTACACAAGAATTCAAATTTAAATCAGTTGAATATCAGTAACGTGACAAATCTTTAACTTCATAACGAGGAAATTAAAGATGCTTTACTTCATAAAAATTATACAATAACTACACAAATAATCAAACTCATCCTCTACTTTACTACACAAGAATTCAAATTTAAATCAGTTGAAGATCAGCAACGTGACAAATCTTTAATTTCATCACGAGGAAATTAAAGATGTTTCACTTCATAAAAATCGTACAATAACTATACTAAAAAAAGAAAGAAATTAAAGATCCGTCGCTCCATAAAAATTGGAACCATTTCAAAAATAAACACACGTATAATATAAAGATTGTATCACATTTATCACGTACTTGACTCGAGAAACGGTATAAATAACTATAAAAATCATACAATAACTATACTAAAAAAAAAAAAGAAATTAAAGATCCTTCGCTCCATAAAAATTGAAATGATTTCAGAAATAAACACACGTATGATATAAAGATTGTATCACATTTATCACGTACTTGACTGGAGAAACGGTGTATTGTCGCAGGTACCAGCAGAGCGACCTTGATCTAGTACGATGTCGCCATGGGAATTTCGACTCGGTGAGAAGAAATCGGAGTGTCGACACGGTGTCGGGCGACCCGACGCGAAGGTACAACCGGGGCACGTCCCTGGAGGACAGGTGTCAACGAAATGCAGACCTCGACTTGGTCGGCACGTTGCCTAAACGAAAGCAGGACAGCAGGAACGGCGAGAAGACATCGGACACGATTTCCTCGTCCTCGCAGTCCTGCGTACCCAACCCTGCGGACGACGATCTGCTGATGCAGATAGTGCACAAGCCTGATTGCGAGCTGGTCAGGCATCGACAACAGCTTAGCAAGTGCATCGATTTGAAGTTGAGCAAACTGGCCGGCGGGGAACCGCAGGATCAAGGTTACGCGTCCGAGAGGTCCCCGGAGGATGAGCATCCGCCATCGTTGCCTGGTCAACCGTTCCCGAATATAACACCTGGTGAGTTGACTTTTGTACTCGTGCATGTCACACTTTCAGACCTTCTCGTGATATTTCACACGCGGTGTCCCCGTTTCCTAGGTGAAAACAGAGCGCGATGATGACACGCGTGTGTTAACCCTTTGCGAGTCCCTGTCGTCGTTTAATTAGATTTTGAAGATCAATTTTAATTAATGTATCGAATTTAAAAGTATCCGACTATGCGTGGAATGATGAAGTACAATAATTCTATGTCTTAATTTCTACACGATTTTTTAATCACTATTTTAAAACTGTCGTCCACTTTATGGTAGAAGATCTTCGAAAGGTTAATCCTTTATGCTCGACATGCGAGCCTCGGTCGTCATTTAATCAGATTTTGAAGATCGATTTTAATTAATATATCGAATTTAGAAGTACCTATCAATACGTAGAATGTCGAGATAAAATAATCCTGTGGTTTCTTTCCTATCGTTTTAAAAATATTGTGGACTTTAGGGCAGATAGTCTTCGAATTACTATTTTTCTGTAACGAAATAATCGCTTGTATAATATCTCAGTGGCGAACCTTCAGAGAGGCGACCTTCAGTCACCATTTATTAAATTTTCAAGATCGATATTAATTAAAATACTAAATTCTATGTGTTAATTATTATACGAGTTTTTATTCGCCGTTCTAAAAGACATTATCGGCGTTATAGGAGAAAATCGTTCGATTTCTACTCTTTTGTAATGAAAAAAATCGTTGAATGCAAAAGATTAACTCCTTACTTTACGGTTTAAGGCGTGATATAGCGAGTGCCATAGTAAACAATGAACCTGTAGAGATACGTTGAGCTACTACCTCTGAACGCTGCAGAGAATAACACGTAACTGAGACGGAAAGATATGAACGAAAATTGACCACAAGTCTGACTCATGTTGTTTACGTTGGGATTTACAGAACACGGCTCTCGTCACACTCTTGTTTGGCCCGATTTATTTACCACGAGACTCGCACGAAAAATGTCTAACGTCAGATAGTTCTGAAGAATGAAATAAAATTTGACTTAACTTTTAATAGTAATAGATTGTAATTTCGATTAGTCATAAATCTTGGTAAAATACACTAAATACAGTTAATGTCATCAACATACAATAAAAGGATATTAATTGAACAGAATTCTAAATTTATTAGTTAATATTAGAAGATGTGAATAAAAATATAGAAATAGATAGAAGATCACAAATCTATCATTGATTAAATATTTTATAGAAAGAATTATATACTATAAAAGAATGTCTATGTGATAAAATACAAATACTGGAATTTCTTTATACATTATGATTATTTAGAAACACTTATGCTAAGAACTCCGAGTATTCTTTGGAAAGTATCGCGTGGAAATGAAATCGCGGAAGTTGACGCCACCTGGGTAGAATAAAAGTTAGATTTTAATTTCGATGAAACTGCAATGCGAAGTTAAACACGTGGACACTGTGGTATTTAATAATGCATGAAATGAGATAATACAGCTTTATCCCGAGGATTAAGAGCTTTCTTTACTCTCCCGTTGTGTTCGAATCGAAGACTGCGATTATTCGATGAATAAAACCTTTGTCCCCGTGCACTATGAAAATACTGATTATCTTCGAGTCAATACAGAATACAGAAGAAAATACAGAAGAATGACAATTTTCCATTCTCGGAAACCGTAATAAAATTGTTTAACAAACACGCGAATTATAATTTTCCTGATTTCTAGCGAAACCACACCTTTGAACTCTTAACGAAATTATTAGGTTGGTGCATATGAAATGTCGGATTTTTCTACATTTGTTTTTCTTACACGTTTGTCTTCTTGTTTTCGTTATATTTTGGTTTTGGCATAACCTCGTTTATAGTCGTACTATCCATTGCCAGAGTCACATTTCTACAAAGGAGATTTTCTCGAATGTGTTCCCTTTTGTTATTTCATTTGAATTTTCTACCGATATGAATCTAAACGATATTCGAATAATTTTTTTGTACGAGTATAAACTTGGTAATAATGCTGCAAAAGCTGCACGCAACATAAACCAAGCGTTTGGGGAGAATACAGTTAATGATCGAAAAGTGCAGCGTTGGTTTGAAAAATTTAGGTCCGGTGATTTTTCGCTACAAAATGATCCGCGTGGGAGACCCAAAACGTCTGTGAAAAATGATGATCCGAAGGCATTGGTGGAAGCGGATCCAACTGTATCCACGAGGGAACAGGCTACCAGGATGAAAATTGACCATACAACGATATTGCGACATCTTTCTGAAATTGGCAAGGTGAAGAAAATGGATAAGTGGGTACCGCACGAACTAACTGAGCGAAATAAGCTGGATCGGTTGAACGTATGCTCATCGTTACTATCCCGATTTCATCGAGAGCCATTGAAATATGAAGTTTTGCAGCACCCAGCCTATTCACCGGATCTCTCGCCAACCGACTTTCATTTTTTTAAACATTTAGAACTGTTTTTACGAGCTAAACAGTATGAAAATGAAGACAGTTTGAAAAATTCGATATCAGAGTTTATCGATTCTATAGATCAGAATTTTGTTAAGACAGGCATCTATGCTTTAAAGTCTCGTTGGGAAAAGTGTATTGAAGCGAATGGAGCATATATTCACTTAAAAATCCGACATTTCGTATGCACCAACCTAATAGTAGACAAGTACGCGGCAAAGTCGAAGCTCATAAATTATCGAGCACTCTGCGATACGAGATTACCGCGTTCGAAAGAAACGTTTTCTCGTTGCGAGAAATCCAGGAATCTGGAAAAACGCACGTTGGAGCCGCAGCTAGCTTTCAGGATACAAATGCTCCTTGACCAGGACAAAGTAGTTCCACTCCTGCGTTTGTTACGAAGGCTTAACAAATGTTTAAACACGCCGATCTGTGAACCAAACGTAACACGTCTACCTCAGAACTTTCCGCTTTTTCTTCTACGTCCGCAACTCCTGCGGCGCGAAATTCTTCGCCTTCCATTTGCAATTTCTTTTCGAGCTAATCGCTTCGGAACTCCTTCCGTTTCGTTCGCCTCTTTTCCCTTTTCTCGCTCGCGTTTTCCTTTTCCGCCGATTCAGCCTGGTCCCCGTTGTTCTTCTTCCTCTGTTTATTTCCAGCCGCCACTCGAACCGGCTTTCTTTAATATCGTTTCGCTACAGCGGTGTCCGCGCCTTTGCTGCCATTTTTCTCTCCCTCTCCGCGGCTCGGCTTTTACCATTCATTTTTACGTATCTTTCAAATAATTCCTTATCTCTCCCCGAGATCGCTCTGTAATTTTCCTTCCTTCGCCTTTGCCCCGGTTCTCTCCCATTCACGGTATTATTCGACTTCTTTTCGCGAAAGTTCTTTCATCCCTCCGCCCCATTGGCAGGCTTCCCTTTTACCGTTGTTCGATAACTTTGTTGGCTTTCCAATCTGTTTGCCGAATCCCGCCGCTTTCTTCGCCCACCTCCGCGCTTTCCATATCGCTTTGTAATTCCACCGCGTGTATCGTACCCCAATTTACCCTCTCTGCCTTGGTAATTGATGCTTAGCATATAATGTCGATGTAAAGAGCAGGGATGATTCTCGTCGCGTAAAATAATACACGCGCGTTTCGCAGCTATGAAAAAGGAATTACAACGATAATTATTTGCGAGTGGTTATCGAGTTGCACGGCTGGCTCGTACAGCTCCTGACAATCGATATTAAACCAGCCTATTTGGCGAGATTAGGACAGGATTACTTATCGTCTGACAGATAATGAAATGCTGAATTCGAGCAAACAGGTAGACCTTATTTACCTAGTTATCCGATGCGGAGGGTTAATGAGAAATATTCCAAGCTGATAGACAAAAGACAGGTCGGTTTTTTCGACAAGACCTCGTCGAATTTAATACATCCGCGATGAACAGGCAATAAACGTCGGATATTAGCTGTAACTCGCCACACAGCCAAGCAGGTTTGTCAGATCTGACGTTTACGATCTTGTTATTACACGTCGCGATTTACATTCGATTACGTTCCGGAAAAATAATAACAGCGAGTACATTCATCGGAGATTCTCTAATTAACCCTTAACGGTAGTAAGTCTTCTTTCATGTGACAACGATACTTTGTAGATACTGTGAAATTTGAACATGATTGCTTTGTTAATTAAGTATTAGCAACGGAAAAATTAACCATTAACTTATATGATATATCGATGCCTTTTGTAGTGAATGTTTAATATATTCAGCCGAAAATATTAATTAAGAAAATTTTTCAAATTTAATCACTAAGAAACTTTAATATCCCCTGAGAGAGGACATCGGAGTTCAAAGAGTTAAACAGAAACGATATTCTCGCAATACCGAAAATTTTTCACGCGTTTACCGAGACCAACTTCAACTCGAAAATCGTGTGAAAATCGTGTGTAAAAATCGAGCACCCGATAAGGGTTAAATTACATGGCGTTGAACGAGGACCCGCACGCGTTAAATAAAACAACCGACAGGCAGAAACATCATAGAGGGTCTAATCCATCATTGGCAAAGGACGGATCGTTTCCATTGGTCCAGCGATAACTGCCCCCTTTGCCGAATTTACCACCGGCCGTAAATATACGTATATACCGGTTGCGAGCGGGATCCTCGACTCATTAAATTTCCCTCGAACGTTCTCCCGCGAGCTGAAGCCCGCGTTCAATCGCGACTACGCTCGCTCGTTTTTGTAGCAACTGCCAGCTTAATGAGTGCAGTTAGCAGGCGTACAATATATAACCCGGCAGAGGTTTCATCGCGTCAAAAGCGTCTGGAGGATTTCGAGCATCCCCGTCTCCCTCTCGCCTCGGTCCCTCTTGTCCATCCATCGCTTCCTGGCTCCTCAGTTCCATCATTTTCCAGCACTCGCGGGCTTTTTGCCGTCTAGCCTGCGTCGCATTAAGTGGAATAGGGGTAGAAACACAATGGCCGCGGTAAGGACGAGGACAGGCCGAGCTTGACACAGTTTTGTCGGCTGAATTTCGCGGATAAGACGCGGCCAGGTATCTTCCAGGGGTGCTCACCCCTTTGTCGCTGATAGGCGGCCAAGCGAGCCTCGAATTCAGGACTCTTTGTCGCGAGAAGCAACGCGCCAGTTAACCAGTTAAGTGTGTTTGACGAATATATCCGTCATGGAGATATGGGAAAATTTTGTGTCATCGCGACTATATCCGTCATGGAGATATGGGAAAATTTTGTGTCACCGCGACTATATCCGTCATGGAGATATGGGAAAATTTTGTGTCATTGCGACTATATCCGTCATGGAGATATGGGAAAATTTTGTGTCATCGCGACTATATCCGTCATGGAGATATGGGAAAATTTTGTGTCATCGCGACTATATCCGTCATTGAGATATGGCAAAATTTTGTGTCATCGCGACTATATCCGTCATGGAGATATGGGAAAATTTTGTGTCATAACCACTATATTCGCCATGCGTCAAATTTTGTTACAATTTGA
>NIJG01000400.1:109295-122200 GCA_002201625.1 Euglossa dilemma
TACAGACACCCATTAAATTTACAAACAAAGAAAACCACGCATTTTCTCAAAAAAACAAACGATAAGTTTAATTTGAAAACAATCAGAATATTAGCAGATTTCGTATAAATTAATTAAATCTGTTAATATTTTATAATAGTAGCAACCCATCCGTCAAATCAACCCGTAAACCTAATCTTAAAGGATTAATCGATCTCTAACATTTTTTATCCGAATTCCAACGATATCTAAAGAACCAAGCGTTTCATTTTCCGATTTCAAAGATTCAAGCCATCGATACTCGTAGCTACCACGACCGAATAAAAGCAAAACTGCATCAACGATTACCTCGAAACGTCGTCGCGTGATTCTCGTTTCCAAAGACACGATAAAGTTACACGAATAATCCAAGCAGCGCGAAAAATACGAAGTTAACATTTACAGGCAGATTGCACAATTAACGATCTCGTAAACTCGCTCATATGTCGGAGAGCAAACATTTGCGTGGCATAAACGCTCGTCCCGCAAATTCCTGCACGTCAAAGAGCAAATAGCCGCGAAACAAGCTGCTGATCGTGCTACGAAAATAATACCATCACGTCCGCGGCGTTGGCCATTCAGCTTTGATGGCTGCTCTTACTTTGTCGCCCTTGCGTCGTTGTATCGTAAATTATTTACCACCAGCGGAATCGTTCCGCGGCCATCGCGGCTCGCGGAATTACTTTCGGAATAACTCCGTTGGTTTCCTGTGTCCTTCTCTCTTTCTCTCGTCGCGTTTCCACGGACTCGATATTTACGACGCTCTGGTCCACGGCTGAATCTGTTGCCGGGCTGATAAATAGAAAAACGTCTCGTTCCAGTTTCGTCACGATAAGCAAGTGCAGCAGAGGATTACGTAATAAATCGCAGGACAGATAAATTCGCGTGCATGGCCCGGGACGAGACATGCATCTTCGTTTCCGGGGAAGCAACAGAGATGGCCGCTCTTATCGTTTGCTCTCGAATTCCCCTCGAACTAGGCGAACTTTCGATGCGGAGAGATGACGATCGCGGTTCCAGTCTTCTTACTCCGACAGTCTTTCGCCATACGCTGCTGGCAGACATCGCTGAGATCTAGGATAGAATAAATGGGTCGCTGTTTGTATTTCCAAGATGCTTCGCCAGATATTTCTAGAAAGTGCCGGTGTTTTGTTAAAGATACGTGTAACGGTTAAAGGGGTGGTTTCGGTGGAAATAAGTTCGTGGTTGTGGGTTTAACAGTAAATGTACCAAAAGGGGTGAAATGACACCTTTTGAAAATTTACTTTAACACTAGGTTTACGGGACCCGTCAATTTGACGCGTGAGTATCTCCAATTATACAATATTAATAGATTTAATCAACTTATATTAAGTTTGTTAACACTAGGTTTACGGGACCCGTCACTTTGACGGATGGGTTGCACCAATTATAAGATATTAACAGATTTAACACTAGGTTTACGGAACCCGTCAATTTGACGGGTGGGTTGCTGCAATTATACGATATTAACGCATTTAATTAACTTATATTAAAACCGTTAATATTGCGATTGTTTTCAAATTAAATTCATCGTTTGTTTTGTAAAGAAAATACGAGGTTTCCTTTACCCGTAAATCTGACGAGTGTTAGTAAAAATAGGTATACAAAAAACGCCCGTAAACCTAGTGTTAATTAACCTATATGAAATCTTTTAATATTGCGAGTGTTTTCGAATTGAACTGATCGTTTGTTTTTTAAAGAAAATACGTGGTTTTCTTTGCCAACAAATTTATTGGATCTCCATAAAAATAAGTATACTAAAAACGTCCGTAAACCTAGTGTTAATATCTCAATTGTATTTAAATTAAACTCATGCTCTTATTTTTTAAGAAAATACGTAGTTTTCATTACCTGTAAATCTGACGCGTCTGAATAAAAATAGGTATTTAAAAACGTCCGTAAATCTAGTGTTACATTCATATATTTATTATTATTTCTGTCGGTCAGTTGAGTTTCTGTAAATTCTTATATCGTCCGGTTAAACAATTACTCGCTTTCTGTTTTTCTCCTGGCTTATTTTTTATTACAAAAATTCTTTATCTACCATACGTACTATGGGGGTCATTTGACCCCATACGAAGTTTAATATTTTTCAGCAATTATCCAACTGGAACCTTAGTTCTAAATTCAGATACGCTTCTCGAATGACTCTTTTTCACTGCAACCCTGAACATATCCGCACGGTCAAGGAGAGAGTTGGAAAGAATTCGATAAATAAATGAAATGAATTCAGGTGAAGGAGATTCAATACCAGAAAATGATCAAAGTGAGAGTCAAACTGAAACTGGGTATTTTTTGAATCTCCGGAGACGACAGAGGCGCCAAAGATTTTTGTCGGATTCTGAAAGTGATAGTGAACAGGATTTTGAAGAAACTGTCACGTTTATTAATGGAACTGTTTGGCAGCGAACCCGAAAAGGGCCAGCAATCGGAAGACCATCGCTTACTTTCAGAGAGAATGTGCGTTTAATTTTACACGAAATCAGAAATGATGTTGCAAATTATTTCCTTTAGTAAATACAGAATTTTTTAAGGAAAATCAAAGTTTATTTCATAAGGGGTCAAATGACCACCTATGGTAAGATTAGGTATAAAAAAATGCCGGTACGTTTAGTGTTAAGTGGAGATCGAAGTGTGTGATTGCGATTTGAGAAAGAATATTTTGTTAACCCTTTGTATTCTGAATTATATTTTAATTTTGTTAACAGCAGCCCCTATCGTTTTTAACAGATTGTTGACCGATCAACAAATTCGTCAACTGTGCTTTTATTTCGCATTAGCTTCGTTCGGCTAATGCATTCTTTAGCTAATATTTAGTTAATAAAACACGTTAACTTATATGCACTTTGCTATGAAGAAGAAATTTTGAAAAACATTTTATTTCCACATCTAATTCTGAAGAAATAATCAGTGATATGAGATAAACTTAGAAAAACAGCCGGTTAACAATGTGTTAAGTGCTCTATTCGAAATTTATTTCGACTAAAAAATTTAAATAAACAAAAAAAGGAACAAATTCGATTAAATGTCAGTTTTATTTGCACTATCGTTGCATTTTGTAATTTTCAAGTGTATGATATCTACCGAGATAAAAACTGATGTCGAGTCACACTCGACATAGAAGTGCGAAGGGTTAAGAACCTCTGTAAAGGTTGAAGGGTTGGTTTGATATGTTTCAGACAGGAATTTTTATATAAAGAATAAGTTTAAATAAGTTTCTATTTCTAAACTTGATTAAAAATCGACATGTTTAATTTTTACATGTTTAACCGATTCACTACCAGAAAAATTAAAAGTGCCTTACTTTAGGCGTCAAAATTTTACTTTAAAGTAATTTCGAAGAATCTAACAGTACTTGATTTCAGATATAGTACTAAAATAGTATTTATCTCTTCTAATAATTCCTAATTCAAACTTCTATAAACTTATTCCGTAACTAATCGCAATCCACTCCGAGATATCTCGTAATTGCCAATGAATTGGTTATCAAAAAGGTGGGACACTTTTAATCCCACCATGTCCGAAAGTGTTAAATCGCATAAAAATGGAGAAGAATACGTGTATGTAATATGTACCAACACGGTAAGAAAAATAAAGAACAACCCAATAATCGAACAACCGAGTACCAAATAGAAACGAAGACGAGAAATACGTTCAGCAGAACCGATCAAATTAACAAACATCCATAGACTAAACAATCACCAAACAATTCCCACTCCTCGAAACATATCCAATCAATCGCTCTCGAACCACCCCACACCGATTCCCCACAAAGACGTCATAACCCTCCAGCTCTTAACCCGTCTCGACCAATGCTCGGAACAACAAACATAACCCGTTCGACAAACCCTGAGCCTGTGATACTCGCTCTTTCACCTTGATCCTTCCTCTGTGCTCAGCGAAACGTGCTAACCGTACGATCGACATGGTGCCAGCCTGATCCGTTTGCTCGAGACACGGGACCCAGAGGATCAGGGTGATCCACCCACGCAAACGAATGTCTCAAAGCTGAGCCGGGTTAATTATCGTTGATCGCAGGCTAAAACACGCCGCGGTACAGTCCGATCGGATCTTCGCGTCATCAGCGGCCGTTTATACGGCCTGCAAACAGGATCAAGAGATCTAATCTCGGCTAAATCGAAACGTCTGCCGAGTCAGACCCGGCGCGGTATCAAAGCGAGCTCGGCTAATAACCGGGACCACTTTGCCGGGGGTTCCAGCGGACCTACCGCGGATATTACCAACACTTGAAATCACAGGAAATACGAGCGCGATCGTCCCTCGTGTCGCGCCGCGGTTAGCCTACTCTTCGAGTAATTGGTCGCTGCAAGCGAAATGGATTCACAGGCAGCCAGGGATAATTGTTGTTTAGCGACTGCCTGATGGTATGTTGGCTGGTGATTGAAATCCTGCCAGTTGTTTCCGATCCACGCTTTCATCCTGGTTTTCTGCGATTTTTTTGTCTTTTTTTGGGGGGGCTGAAAGAGGGTTGCAGGATTTGGGATGATGGAGATGTTGAAGGATGGAAGAGGAATTTGTTCGGGACTGTTTTTTTTTTCAACCTCGGATTTTTGAAACTCTGTCGGTGAGGATAGGCGAAATTGAAATTTGTTTTTTTCTCCTTTTTTTGGTGATTTTTGATCCTTTGATTTTTGGAACTCTGTCGATTTCCTGATGTTTGTGAGGTATGAATTTTCCTGGCTCCGGATTACTTTGTGTATGAATATTTATTCGTTTGTTTACTTGGGAATTTAATTGCAATGGTTTTTAGAAGGGAGGGTATTATTTGTTGATTGAGAAGTTTATTGAATAAAATTTTTAATCTGAGTATTCGTTATTTATTATATATAGATTATTTCAAATTTTTAATCTGTGGATTGTATTAACCCTTTGCATTAACGAGAAACGAAGCTACGATAAGTAACAAAATAACAAATCGAGAGAAATTCTTCGAATTAAAAAATATCTAATATATTGAAGACAATGTTAAAATTATTTTTCGCTATATTTAATCCAGCTTCTATTTTAAAAAATTAACAAAATTCCACCTATATTGTGACATTCGTTTTCAAAAGTTGATAGTTTCGTTTATATATGCATTTGTTTCTAATAACCTATCATAAAAATTTGCGAAAAGAGAAAATGTAAATTATTTCGTTAGAAATATATTTTGTCAAGTATTGTTTTTATAGTCTTTCACCTTCTTAGTCCCATAACCGAGTGTGCTAACTCGCCTACTTACACTGGAAAAGTCCTACGTCTATGCAAATGAAGATGAACTAGTTCCAGCAGCGAGTAATTAAATATGCGAATAAATTAATAGCTATTTATTTTATTGCTCCTTTTCTTTCCTATATTTAGTCTCCGTGTATTTTATCTCTTAAACCAGAACGTACTAATCTAATTACTCACGTGTACCTTAGAACGCGGAATATTCATTACTTAACTGTTGCAATGAAGTTGTAAAAGATAAGGTTTTAAATTTAATGAGCTCACAGATGTTACACTTACAAGATACTTACAAGATAAATTGCATACATTGTAAGACCTCTAATTTCGTTAAATTTTATATACCGTTATATATGCTTATATTACCTGTTTTCTCACTATGCCATTACGTAATTTAACGTTACGAAGTGTAATAAAGCTTTCAAATTTTTAAGATACGAATTTGGATTTCGAATTATGCCGAATAATAGAATTATATGTTTGGAATTTTTAATCGTTCCTATATAAAATAATATTGTTACCGTGAGTTTTGGCTTTATGTGTATGAGTGTTAATGCTGTTAGATAAATGAGACTCATTTATTTATAATTGTGCAATCTACGATGCAAATATAATATGGAAAGTTTATTTTAAAAGTTTCCATTATTATTTTACACTAAATTAATCACATATTACGTAATATCTTCTATTTTTCTTTAAAAGGTATTACACGACTTTCAAAGTAAATGGTCCATATATGCGAGTAAGCATTTAATGCGAATAATTATTATTCGTTACAGAAAAATAATTCGAAGACCTTCTAGCATAAAGTCAACGATATTTTTAAAACGGTAAATAAAAAATCATATGCGAATTAATATGTAGAATTATTTTACTTCAACATTCCACACATCGTTGGGTAATTTTATATTTCACGTATTAATTAAGAGATTCTTTAGAATCTCGTTAAATGGCAAATGAGTCTCGACTAAGTTACTTGTTTTTATCTTCTTTTAGAGGTAAATCTGATTCGTTCAAAAATGTCGAAGGGATGACTGTTTTCGTAAATGAAAATACTTGTTTTTATCTTCTTTTAGAGGTAAATCTGATTCGTTCAAAAATGTCGAAGGGATGACTGTTTTCGTAAATGAAAATACGTAGGAAGAAGAGGTTTTGCGATTACATGGAGGAGAGAGAACACAAGTGCGATGGAATTACTAGAGCGACGTAGCTACTTACTTATTGACTCACCGACTCGGAGAGATTCGGATTTAATACGTCAAGGGGTTCGAATTGCGAGGGTCGATTGAGATTTAATCGAAGGGTTATGTAAATTTAATCGTTCCCAAGCGTTATATCGAAGCATCTTCTTCCTGTCCTCGTCCTTCACGCGCTAAATCGAACCGACAATTTCTTGGTATCAATTATTCGCCGATCATTTTAAAGAATCACCTCTTAGCGTGTTTTTATTTTATATTCATAGATATATTCATAACGTTTAGAATAAAACAGTTGTCATAGAAAGAAAAAGAAAGAAGTTCCATAAACAGTGAATCGATTTATTATTTCGATAGTATATTACTTTTGGTCTGTTACTTTTTATTTTATCTTCAAAGAACATTTAGAATAACGTGTCAGAATGAAACAGACGTCATAGAATTATCAAAGAATAAACACCTCGACAAAGTCATATTAAAGAGCAAGAGAAAAAGAGAAAGAAGTTCCAGAAACAGTGAATCGATTTATTATTTCGATAGTATATTACGTTTTGTTTTATATTCATAGAACATTTAGAACAACCTGTCAGAATATAACAGTCATCATAGAATTATCAAAGAATAAACAGTGAATCGATTTATTATTTCGATAGTATATTACTTTTGGTTTGTTACTTTTTGTTTTATATTCAAAGAACATTTAGAATAACGTGTTAGAATGAAACAGACGTCATAAAATTATCAAAGAATAAACACCTCGACAAAATCATATTAAAGAGCAAGAGAAAAAGAGAAAGATTTTCCAGAACCAGTGAATCAATTTATTATTTCGATAGTATATTACTTTTGATCTGTTACTTTTTGTTTTATATTCAAAGAACATTTAGAACAACGTGTCAGGGTAAAACAGACGTCATAGAATTATCAAAGAATAAGCACCTCGACAAAGTCATATTAAAGAGCAAGAGAAAAAGATAAAGATTTTCCAGAACCAGTGAATCAATTTATTACTTCGATAGTATTATTACAGTATTATTTTTAGTCTGCTACTTAAATATTTCATGCTTAAATGTACCTCATATTTCTCGTTAATAATAACGAAAGATATTCCTATCCCGTTCTGCCCACAACTACGTTATCGTTCAATTATTACCACCACAAGCCGAACAATCTTTAATATCAGAAAATATGTTACTCTATCGCATACTTTGCCGTTATAAAACACGAGGAAGTAGGAAATGCCGGAGATAGTGGACAGAATTAATCCTCGATCGAGCCGATGTACGTAGGTGGTCGAAAAAGTGTGGAATTCCGGTTAAAATAAACCCTGTCCGAGCTCTATCGTGAGAAATCCCACCTGAAGTCCATTGTAAAGTAGCTAAAACGATTATTAAACACGCGAAAATCCGTCCGGTTTTCGAAAACCGGCAATCCACCGGATTCCCGACCACTCCTCCGTTTAATCCGCGAAAAAATAAACGGGTCTCGATTAAAAATAATAACCCCCCATCCCCCTCTCTGCTATTATCATACACGGAGAGCATTAAATCTCGAGCGAAGTACGAGAACCAATAAATTATCCCGTGGATCAACTTCCGGCCATCGGATGCTTCGTGATCTAAACACGCTCCTTTATTTTCCCTAAAAACACGATCCACTAACGCGTGCAAATTTGACTGTTCATGCAACGTAATAAAACACGCCGTGCCTTGTAAATATCTCGTATTAATTGCATCAACACCAAACGTACCAAGCGTTTCCAAAATTTACTTTTAACATTAGGTTTACGGATGTTTTTGAATACCTATCTTTATAGAGACCCGACAGATTTACGGATAAAGAAAATTACGTATTTTCTTAAAAAATAAAACTATGAGTTTAATTTAAAAACCATTACGATATTAACAAACTTAATATAAGTTGATTAAATCTATTAATATTGTATAATTGGAGGTAACTCACCCGTCGAATAGATGGGTGGATAAATCTAGTGTTAAACTGTACGTTCATTGTTATTTCCTTCGCTCATTTTGTTCGTTCCTTACACTTTCGTTTCGTATTACGTTTGTTCCTTATTCGCTCACATCAATCGAGAGACTTCACTACTTAGAATCGTACAATAACACCAAAGGTTAGACGTGACTCGCCGCATTTCTGTCGGATTTAGTCATATCATATTAGATTGTTCGGGATGTAATTTCGTTTTTTCCAAACAGAAGACCTAATTGTATTTTTTCATAGCCAACTTCACACTTTAGCTGTATAAAGAAAAAGGAAAACTAAATTACTTTTCGAACAATCCAATAATTCCGAAAACAGAAAACTTTTAGCTACCAGAACCGACAGACGGGACCCACGTGCGATAGATCTACCGAAGTGACGAACATGACTCAAAACAATAGCGAAGAACAACTCCGATGCCTTTTTTTTACTCCTTTAGAAAGCATCTTCGCGACACACCCACCTTCCAATAAAAAACCTCTATTTTTTCCACCACCTAATCCTATACCAACCAGTCATTACATACTCGAACTCAATTCCAAAAAAAAGGAAAAGAAAAAAAGGACCGAAAGCAGAGACAAAACGCATTCGACCGTCACTAGTAACACGTCTCCAAACCTTATAAAAATTTTACCTAAAATAAACTCATACAGCCCTAATCGAATTAGTTCACGTGTGTAAAAAAACACAGACATCATTTGAATTTCTTACCTCTCAAAAATAAGATTTCGGACGAAACACATTTGACTTTTTGTAAATTCTTATATCATCCGATTATTCAATTTCTCGCTTCAGGTTTTTCTCGTAGCTTATTTCTTATAGCGAACAATTCTTTACTTGCTGGTGATTATATTCATGGTAAGAATTCGGACGAAACACATTTGACTTTTTGTAAATTCTTATATCATCCGATTATTCAATTTCTCTCTTCAGGTTTTTCTCGTAGCTTATTTCTTATAGCGAACAATTCTTTACTTGCTGGTGATTATATTCATGGTAAGAATAGGAAGGTGCAAAAGACCGGTACATTTAGTTTTAATGAATTTCCTCGCGTTCAGCCAGCTGAGTCTGTTAGTAATGGATAATGTATTTATTCAAATAGAACGCAGGATGCTGTTTTTCGGAAAGTGAGATTACAGACTCGTCTAACTTAGACATCGCTGTTTTATTACATCGATGTATGTAGAAATGGGATGAGGACAGTAAGAATGTTAGGAGTGGTTGGGACCCAGGACGAATGTGACAGCATGCAAAAGGCCCGAGTGTAAGGAATGTCTATGATAGAAACGAATGCCAGCAACGAGTGAAAGTTTAGGGACACATCCTGAGTGTCTGAAGTACCTGACCCACCCATGGACTAGCATCCATAGGAAATGCGTGAATCAGAAAGAAAGCTTGTGTATAAAAAGAGGCAGAATGAAACAATTTTACAAACAAAAGTAGGTATCAGTGATACCTACAGGAAAAACAGTTGTAAAAATAGATCATGTTTGACTTCTCTGTTCTAAAAGGGTAAAATAAAACGCAAATAAATGTTTTTGAAGGTTTCAAGCAGATTACAAAGTAGCAAGAAACGTGTGTTCGGTAGTAATGCGTTAATTAACAATATCGAGAGGAAAAGAGATACTATAGTTATTTAAAGAAGAAGAAAAGGAAAGAACGAGAGAATAATTTCTGCCTAGGTGTCGTAGATATAGCTGCTACAGAATCGTTTCCAATGAAAGAGAGATATTAATAAAAATATGTGAGCGAAAGCTAGTTTTGTTTATTTTTGATTCAGAGTTCAGTAAGAGGTTTTAATTTCAGTTGTAAATCAGTTTTAGTTCCGTTTTTATGTTCAGAAGAGTTCAGTATCAGTTGTAAATCAGTTTGTAGTCAGTTGTAAATCAGTAGTCAGTTGTAAATCAGTTTATAGTCTTTTGTAAGTCAGTTTTAGTTCCGTTTTTAAGTTCAGAAGAGCTCAGTATCAGTTGTAAGTCAGTTTATAATCAATTCTCAATTTCTAGTCAGTTGTAAGTCAGTTTTAGTTCTGTTTTTAAGTTCATGAGTGTTCAGTATCAGTTCTAAATCAGTTTATGGTCTTTTGTAAATCACTTTATAATCAATTCTCAACTTCTAATTAGTTGTAAGCCAATTTCTAGTCAATTGTCAGTTTCTAATCCAGTTTGCTATTATTGTTTTAATAAAATTCTCGTATTCCAACAAGAAGTAGCAATATTATTTGAATTGAAGTTCCATCCTCGAAAAGTACGATTTTACATATATGTTCAAATCTATGTTTACGAATACCATCGAATTTTTCTGGTGTTTCGTGGAGAGTGGAAAGAGGGCGTGATAAAACGTGCTTTAGCTATAGAAATAATAATAAACAGCTGGAAAGCGATATTCCCGAGTCAACAGGACAAGATCCGTGTATTTTTATCTCGATCGTGCGTTTCCTCGCGTTCAGTTTCGCCTATCCGCGAGGATCTGATTATCTTGAACAAACAAAGAGGAACGAGAAGAAACGAGCGAAGGGGGAGCAAATAAAATTACTTGTCTAATTAAAGTTGATTGATTGACCGGCAAGGCCGGTACGTGGAGAAGGAAGAAAAAAAGCAGGAACGAGATCGAGAAACGGGGATACCACGGCGTTCCCATCGTCAAACAGCGAATGAAAATTAGATTACGCGTTCGGATGTAACTATCAACCGCTCTCGAATTTATGGATCATAAATTTTTACCGGCTATTTCGTGTCATTTCGAGATTTTTTGTTCAACTGAGGTTTCTCTTTCTGGATAGAAACGGTGGATGGAACGATTAAAATTAAAGTGCGTGATTAATTTGACAGTGTTTCGGGAATTTGATCGAATTAGGAGTCTTGTGATTATGTTATTTACCGGTGTGTTTCGTCGACGCTATTGGCATCGGCGCCATCTTTATTCATTTAACCGTTTCCTTAACTTTTAACCCTTAACCTTTTCTTTAACCCTTTGCACTCGAGAGATGAGCTTTAATAAAATTCTAAAGATCGACGTTAATTGAGATATTAAATTTAAAATGACGTAGCAATGTCGAAATTTTACGTGTTAATTTGTATTGGATTCCTTTTTTACTATTTTGTAAAATATCGTCAACTTTATAACAAAGAATCTTTGAAATGCTACTTTTCTCTAGAGAAGGGTTAATCGTTGATAGTGACAAATCTATGAGTCATTAACTGTAATTTTAGGGGGAAAATATAATAATATCGATAGTTATTAGAAAGAAATGTTATTTCTTCTTTTTCTTCTTTTTTGGGAAAGTTACATTTTGTATGTAATTCCTTTTGATGGAAGTATTAAAAAAAAATGATGTGGCTTGTAATTTAATATAACCCAGTAGTAATGTTAATGCAAGTAGTATAAAACAACGAACATTTTGAAATTTAGGTAACATATATGAATGTATAATATGGAATTATGATACGCAAAAGTAGATTAAAAAACTTGTTTAATTTTATTACATAGCCGTGAAGTAAAACGTAAATTAATTAATATTGTAAAGTGTCTACGTTAGCTCGTACTCACTTATATTTTTAAAATTTGTAATTGAAATTTGCTGTGACGAAAAATGAATATAAATGAATGTAATTGCTAGTTATTTTTTAAATCGCGAAATGGAACGAATAAATATATTATCTTTTCACGACTTTTAATTACATTGATAAATATAATTATTTTTAACTCGTGCATTTGTCGGGCGAAATTTCAAAAAAAGAAAAAAATACATGATGTCGCAGATTACGAGATGAAGAAATTTTTAGTACAAAACACAGCTGACTACGATAAAAAAAAATAGTCAGCGAATTTGAAAGTATTTGTATCGTGTTTGTATCAAAAATTCTTTCCGACAAACTTCGAGGAATTCCCCAACTGGAAATTCATTAAGGATTATTAAGTCAGGTTACTGGGAATAATAAATTCAAAAGTGCAGGGAAAAAAGACATTAATCTTCTTGAACTCGGCTCATGCGTCCCTTCTTCATTCGTTTCCATTCCATTAATATTACACGGTGTTCTTTTAAGCGCGAACGAGCATTGGAAGTTTTTCACTCCGTGACAAATTTAGTAAAACATAAAATGACCGTGTTGATATCTCTTACAGTGACGAATGGTGGCCGAAAAAATAATGAATTATAAGCGCGATGATAAACTTTTTAATACTCTGCTATGAATCTCTAATATGTTTTCGTAATTACTTCATTCTTAATATACTTCTTCGTGCTTTAATACCGGATTAATTAAAAAATTCTTGTAGCAGAAATATTTAGCGTTTGCTGTGTTTGAAAGCAGTAAATCCAATTCAAGCTCATTTCAAATTAAATTTTATTTCTCGTAGAAATATTAGAAGAAGAAGAAATATTAGTAAGAAAGTAAGAAGAAATATTAAATAATAAATAAACGATAAATTAGCATTCTG
>NIJG01000401.1:11884-22915 GCA_002201625.1 Euglossa dilemma
GACATGCAAGGAACTAACCGTATGTAGTTACAAAGCGAAGAAATATATAAAGTTTATTATATAGAAAATATAGACTTACAGAAATACAAAGAATGTTGGAGTCCATAATGATATTGTTTATTCCAACACACAATATAACATTAAACCTATAATATATTTTAGATTTAGATGTTCAATATTTATGAAGATATACAATATTTGACTTGAATTTTTAGTATGTATGTTTTTTTATATGAAGTTCTAAATTATTTTCAATTATTTTAACATTTTATAATTATTTTTTAATTATTTATTCATTGATTTCTTATGTATAAAAAATTTAATAATTTTTATCGCATTTATCGTATACATTGATATTGTTCATTAGTATAAATCTATTTCTCTATATTTTATCTGCATTTTCTGTACTTCTTATATCTTTCTCACTGATCTTCGGCAAATGTATTCCCTGAGATCTTTGCAAGCTATCAATTCGAGCGAAGATTACGCATGTAATCCATGTAACCTATATTCTAACAGATTCGCCCGTAAATTTTATGTCTCCTATCACTAAACATATTATGCTTCTATGTATTAGGTCGTCCCATAAATTCGTTCCGTTTTTTACTTTTACCATTTAAAGTTATACGTCGAATAAACCTTTAAATATTAAAAAAAAATTTAGTGGCCCTTTTGTTCTACGACTGCTTCCTATTTCGTTCACTAAGACGTTAATCATCGATATAGTTTATAAATTGTGACGAGGAATGTAAATATCACCGCGAACGAACTTATGGGACGACCTAATATCTATTAGTATAATACATTTTCCTAGTGAACGAATCCTGTCTTTTTATGTAAGGCACGTGGTAAGGGTGTCGGGTCAAAAACTCAAAAAGTCTTGTCTCAAAAAGGTTTATCCCTTTGCGGACGGAGCCGCTCAACGGACGAGCGTCGCTGTGGACGACAGGTATTGGAGCGTGCAGTAAAGAAAATGTTCCCGTCGCACGTTTGCGTTATAAGAAGTAAAACTTTATTCGAATAACTTTTTCACGAAATCCAACAATATCATAAACGAACAAATTTAGTCGTGTTTACATTTGATACGTTTTATATTCGTTCTTTGCGTGATATAGTTCGGAACAATCGCCTATGTGCAAGGCCGGATTAGCTGAAGAAGTCGCCCAACGGTAGCTCGACTCTCTCCTATCGTGTTTTACTTTTCGATTAGAGCACACGACGAAACCTTTACTTCTCGCCTAATAATATGTAGAAGGCTTTCAACTGTTCTAGAAGTCGAAGGAGGCTTGGGATCGGCATCTCGAAAATCTCCAATCAATTGATCTACCAAGTGACGTAGTACTAATCGAAATGGGATAACTTTTTTTATATTGCGTTTCTTGTGATATTCCTGATATAATAATTTTATCGCGAGGCAACTTGACTTCTCAGGCTAGTATTCTCATACGTATCTTACGTACGCCAACCGCAGCGCGAGAGTTGGGCGAATATATCCGACACTCGTCCGCAAAGGTTTATTACACACTGTGGTCTCTATTTAATTGCTCGAGTGTCTCGAACTACCGATGATTCATCACGCGTGGAGGCTTCGCCATTTCGGTGTTTTCTCTCTTTCGATCGTTTATAGAATGATCGAGAGTTTTCGCAAACACATAGTAATCGCGATCCGTCTGTCGGCGACTGCTGAGGCCCCTTTCACGGTGACCGCCAAGGCCCATTTGTCGGCGATCGTCAATATTCCTTTGTTAATTTTCTTCAATTGAAATATTGCGAAACCCTGTAAGCAAATATTTTCTTCAGCATTATAAATTTTGAGTCATAATTTCAGGTAAATTATTCTCGATTTCAAAGCAATTAGAATTTCCTATAAACGTTGCAATATATTTTTTGCTCCGCTATATAAACTCTATAAATATCTCTAACTATAAATTTTATAATTTATTATCTTTCTTTCCATTTTTAAAGATGATATCTAAATGTCCGCGAATTAAATGTCTTAACTCAAATGTCTTCTTCTAAATAACATCTTCTGACTTCCACACTTGTACTTTACTTGTACGCAAGTCTAGATTCATTTGTAAAACGCGTGTGGTAATCCCACTTCTGATCTGTGGTACTCAGATCACAGACATTTAGATACCATCGCTTTATTATATCAAACAATCTTTAGTAAATCATCTTATTTTAACATACCACCATACATATGACTATATCATATATTTATCAATAACAAAACTTTGAGTGAAAATATTTTATTCTTCATTATCCATTTATTTTTCTCACGTATTAGGTCGTCCCATAAATTCGTGCCGGTTTTTACTTTTACCACTTAAAATTATACATCGAATAAACATTTAAATATTAAGAAAAAATTTAGTCGCCCTTTTGTTCTACGACTTCTTCCTATTTCGTTGACAAAGATGTTAATTATCGATATAGTTTATAAAATGCGACGAAGAATGTAAATATCACTGCGGAACGAACTTATGGGACGACCTAATAGAATCATCTCCTCTTCGATTGTACCACCGACACCCATGTATTAATAATCTATCCATATAAACTATACTTAAGTATCGCGCTCGATGGATATCTAAAGTCGATTTTCTCGAAAACGAAGCTTCAAGTCAAAAAATTGTATTCTTTTTTTCCATTCGTTTCTGCATGTAACCCTTTCCCGGTTGAACTACCGTTGTTAGAACACTCTGTGTATAATAAATATAGTCATAATATACTGTGTTAACATCTTGCCATAGTTTGACAAGTCTGACTCATAATGGGGATTTTGTGTCAAACCTGAATATCACTAGTGCGATTCGTAATCAATTATTCACGAATCGCGGATTATTAGATTTATATTTGTTGTGTGATTATTCAAGCGCATCGCTTGGGCCCGAATTCTTCCGAGTCAAATGATTCAGCAAGGGGTCAAAAGATTTTAATCGTTTATTAGAGAAAATTTTACGTGATAGTTATTTATTCGTACGGCGAGTAACGCAATGAGTGAGAGATAAGAGGATGTATTGCCAACAAACGAATGGTTTTGCCTGTCAGGAGTTGGCTGTGGTACGTGAGGGGACGAGAACAAAGGAATGGGGCCTGACCACGTGCGTGTGCCATGCGTAATATCATGTGGGAAGTGCTTGCGTCAAGTGTCGTAAAGAGATGTGGGCACCCGCCCACGTGGTTTAAGATGTCTGCTTTGTGTTGTGTCGTTCTTTGGGTTGCTTGGTTGATATCTTGGGTGCTGCTGTTTTACTACTGTGGATAGCAAGATGGACGTAAGGAAGGGACGCGTTTTGTCCTGGGCCTGCTAGTAGACTCGTCAGTAAGGGTTTCTACTAACTCCTGCTTTAGATGGCGGATATTTTATATCTGATAGGAAATTGTATTTAACCCCTTAACACACAATGACGAGTTAGACTCGTCATTTATTTCAAGGCCCATCTTTGACTTTGCTAAGTATTTATCTCCATTGTATATCAAGAAATAATTTTTATGAACCAATCTTATCAATAAAAATCCAATATTTTACAAAAATTTCATTATTCTTTTCACCTTCCATTCTCTAGTTCAACTTAGCTTAATAAAATAGTATTTTTCAAGTGTATTTAATATTGTAGGTCAAGGTGTTAACCCCTGTGAGCATTAAAAATTCTGCAGCCATCGTAAGAAGACAAACGGCGTGAAATTAATAAAAGAAGCTTAACTTAACTTCCGTTGTCTGCTCGTCGTAAATATCCCTAGCAAACTGTTCGCGCGTTAGTTCACGTTCNTTGCACAACATTATTGATATCATTTTTGCATAGATAGAACTAATTTGTTAAAAATTTTATTTACATTACGATCATAATTGTATCAAATTGATGCATATCCGTAGAGATAGATATACCACATAGAGAATTTCAATATTTCAAAACTTTTAAAGAAAATAGACTTCATTGTATATTTACTTCGTTCAACGGATAAAAGTCAGTATAAGAGATAAAATAAAAATGCGAACGGTTTTTGTAATTTTCCTAATAAATTTCGAAATGCGCCATAATGACACGTCTCGTAAACCTAGTAATAAATTTGAGTGTGTCGTTATTAATTGGTATGAAGTGTGAGTGGTGAGTGTGTTTTTTCCTATTGATTCTGGATGTCTGTTAGGTGTGTGTATTACTTTCTTTCCTGTCTAGAGATTGATGCTAATATTAGGTTGGTGCATATGAACTGTCGCATTTTTTTACATGCAAACGTTTGTCTTCCTGTTTTCGTTATACTTTTGGTTTTGGCGTAACCTCGTTTATAATCGTACTGTCCATTGCCAAAGTCACATTTCAACAAAGGAGATTTTCTCAAAAGTGTTCCCTTTTGTTATTTGATTTGAATTTTGGACCGATATGAATCTAAACGATATTCGTATAATTTTTTTGTATGAGTATAAACTTGGTAATAATGCTGCAAAAGCTGCACGCAACATAAACCAAGCGTTTGGGGAGAATACAGTTAATGATCGAAAAGTGCAGCGTTGGTTTGAAAAATTTAGGTCCGGTGATTTTTCACTACAAAATGATCCGCGTGGGAGACCCAAAACGTCTGTGAAAAATGATGATCTGAAGGCATTGGTGGAAGCGGATCCAACTGTATCCACGAGGGAACAGGCTACCAGGATGAAAATTGACCATACAACGATATTGCGACATCTTTCTGAAATTGGCAAGGTGAAGAAAATGGATAAGTGGGTACCGCACGAACTAACTGAGCGAAATAAGCTGGATCGGTTGAACGTATGCTCATCGTTACTATCCCGATTTCATCGAGAGCCATTGAAATATGAAGTTTTGCAGCACCCAGCCTATTCACCGGATCTCTCGCCAACCGACTTTCATTTTTTTAAACATTTAGAACTGTTTTTACAAGCTAAACAGTATGAAAATGAAGACAGTTTGAAAAATTCGATATCAGAGTTTATTGATTCTAAAGATCAGAATTTTTTTAAGACAGGTATCTATGCTTTAAAGTCTCGTTGGGAAAAGTTTATTGAAGCAAATGGAGCATATTATGATTGAATAAACAGCTTTTAGAAAAAGATATGCAGTTTTATATATTCACTTAAAAATCCGATATATCATATGCACCAACCTAATAGTATCCAGGTAACCAGAGTGTCCACCAGTCATGTTGGTAATAATGAAATAAAATTAGTCTGCGACTCGGCATGTCTCTGTCTCTGACTCTTTGCAATATTTATTATTTTAAAATATGTCTATAATAACTGTATTGAAACATCTTTACCTTGTCAAATTATTTCACATGTGTCGATCTATCAAGTCGATTATTAAAACGTCGGGAGTCATAATTGGAAACGTTTGAAGAGTTTTATAAAAATACAAAGTAAATAATAAGAACCTTTCCATTTTTATTTTTATTTTGATATTATGTAGCTTGTTGGCAAACGCAATTTACATCTATGTTCTTTTTTATACGAGTTTCTATTTTAGAGAATTTGCTTGAGTTCTTTGTAATTCTTTTGTTTTAATTTTGTTTTCAGGTACGTGCTCATTTCCTTTTGAAGCGTTGTTGGAGCGATTTGTGGACAACGAGCTGGAAAAAGGCCTTTTCAAGCTCGGAAGTTCAAGTATTGACTGGAGTGTGCTACGTGGTTCCGAAGTTGAGTTTAGATTTTGCACTTTATCTCTTATCAAAATATCGGTGACATTTGTTCCTTCGTTTGTATTACTCGAAATATTGCATATATTTTATTAAAGAACTATCTATAGCTACATCTACAGTTTCGTGTAAATTATCTTCGTTACATAAAATTTACGTGAATTTTCGCCACTAGTAAATGGTAAAAATAAATGGAGATATAAAAAAAAGAACAATATAAAATTAGTAAAATGGTAAAAAGAAGTAGTGTTTCTAACCGTTCTGATACATCTCCTAGTCAAATACACACTTTCTGCGAAAGTTTAAAATACAAGCTTAAAAGGTGTCATGTAGCTGTTTCAATGTATATTAATTTGAAGAAAAGGTTGGACATTTAATATGGCAAACTCCATTTTCCCATAATTATTGTATAACATTGTAGAACGGTAGTGAATTCTGTAGAAATGACGGATTATTAAACACACGTTATTGGATATGAGATAGTTCGTTTGCATTTCAAATCTGAAGGACGAATTTGTAAAAGGTCCAATATTGACCTTTAAATGAGTATCAGTGAACTTATCTACCATTGTCTTTCCTGAAACTTGTTAAAGCAGAGTAGAGTTACCAGTATTTTAACTCAATAAAAATTCGCTTCGCTTGTAACTGAATTTGACTGTAAAAAATTCCCGACACATGTGTGAAATTTTTTCAAGCACCACTCTATTCTTCTGTATTGAAATTTCGTGAACTATGTAAATTAACTTTTTTCAGTCTTTCTCAGTGGAGTATTCCACATAGAAGCATTTGTGAACATAATTCGGGACTTTGAGAAACTAGTATATAATTAGACTTATTATTTTTACTTTATAAGCGTTAGATAAATGCGATTTTATTTATACTTAAATAAACTTAATATTGAAAATTTAATCCTAGAATATTTAACTCGTGAATCAAAGCCATTTTTTATTATTGGAAGAAAATTTGTTCCTAGATAATAATTTACGAAGTTATATCCAGTCAAATTATTTTACGAATAACAATGATTACTTTTGTATTTTTACTGACGTTTTATTTATTGTAACAATATAAGCATGTACTTAAGTATACCATTTTTTCAACTTAAGGAATGTTTTTATTTAAATATAGTTTTATATATAACAAAAAGTGCCATACAATTTGCTTCCTCTTTTCATATTATCTTTTTAAATTTACTTATTTAGTTGATCATTATGCTTTATTTCTATTAAACAAACAATTTAATCCAACGCTTAGAGTCATTAAACTTTACTAAACTTTCGTATATTTAACTTCTGTATTTTATAGTTTTACGTATATATATAATGATATAGTTTTAAATATATTAAAAACTACTTCATAAAAGGTAGATCGATATTTG
The DNA here is from genome assembly GCA_002201625.1 of Euglossa dilemma. Lineage (NCBI taxonomy): Eukaryota > Metazoa > Arthropoda > Insecta > Hymenoptera > Apidae > Euglossa > Euglossa dilemma. The sequence continues at coordinate 18,918 of NIJG01000401.1, forward strand.
ATATTAAGTATTAAATGGGGTGCAGCTATACTTCAACGCTTTTTTGCACAAATAAATTTGGTAAAAACATAAATATGTCGCATCATATTAAAGTACAAATTTATAAAATGTGTAAAATATATGACATATATAAAATTATTAAATTTATTTCGGTTAATGCAAATAGTTATATTAATGACGTTTATGATACATCTACTAGATTGCAAATACTATGAAGGTGTATTAAAAAGTATTAACGGTATATTTGCCATTGTAAATATTTATTAATTTTTGTAATATAGTTCCAAAAATAAGATATACTAAGGTTAACAGAATCGCCAACGTTATTCTAGACTTCTTGCAAATTTTTCTATTTCGAAAATCTTTATTTCTCAATTTTTCTATCTATTCCTGTATTATAGAATCTACTTTTCTCTTTTTACGTGGAATTTCCTAACGAAACAGCTTACGTTTCAACCTACCCTCCACCTTTTCCACTGAATCCAGATCCACGTTACAACCAATGACAAATCCGATTATTCTCCAATTTCCAATATCCACATTCATCTTACTGGCGATTTTCTCCTTCTCCAAGAAATACCAATCTAACTCTGAACGACAACCAGAACATGTGTACCTCTAACGACGTATATATCTCTTCTATTGCTTTTAACAGCGTTCGCTTCGGGTCCTTTTACCAACTTTTGAATCCTGATGCTCTTTTTAATACAAAGTAATTTCATATTGAATGTTTCTTGCAATTCGATCGTTCGAAGTTCACAATACAAAGCAATATATATTTTTTTGAAAAATATTTAATTTAATTAAATGTAACGCGAGGTACATCATAATAACGTAAATATACTAATAGAGTTAACTAAATTAAAAACATACAGAATTTTATTATTATTGAGTACAAAATGTAATACAAGTAAAATAGTTAAATTTAAAGGAAAGTGTCACATTATGCGACTACGTGTTGTATGAAATAGGGAATTACATAGAAATTGAGTAAACTTTAAAAAATTGAAATACTATACTATTTTCTCTTCACGATTAAGAGAAATGTGATTGTTAAAACGATTAATAATTCTTCAAAATTATAAAATTAAATTNTATTATGTTGTTCATTATATAATAATATATGCAATATTTATAAAATATAGTTACTGTGTTAATTTATTTGTAATTTTTAGTTAGCAGTTGTAAAAAACTGTCATTAACTTTTATCTGAGGATTTTCGAGTTGCATTTCTCTCGTTAAAAAGAAATTTTTAATTACATCGTTCGTATAATATCAATTAAGAATGAATTGAAATTTAATATTTCCTTTTATTTCATTCTTTTGTATGAATAAGGATTTTCATCATACTGAAGCTATTGATTTGAAATGTAATATAATAAAAATGAATAAATACATATACGTACATTTCTATTTAAGTCATCATTTATTTTTCCAAAATTAGCTGAAACTTTTCAGTGTATATAAAATAAAAAATTGTGAAATAAGACATTTTAACTCTTTGGTAGTTCCATTGTCAATTTTTGCAGGAATGAATACATATATTTGTTTTTTCTTCCTTTCTTTTTTTTTTTTTATTTTTTCAGCGTCTAAATTCTAAAGTTTATTTCAAAATGAAAAAATTATATTTTCTTCATGCATATTTCATGTTTTTAGATTTTGTTTAAGACTCTTTCAATATTTTCGAACATTGAGATCAATGATTATTAAGGCTAGAAAGAATAACAATATATATAAAATCTAAAATGTTAAATCCTCAAATGCTTAAAGTTTTGGACAAAGATTTCTTCGATTCTCGAATCATATTGTACGATGAAGCTGAATGTTGATTTAAATAATCCTAAAAGATACAATTGTCTGTCCTTAGCAGATATATATTTTTCCTTGCTTACATTTCATCTTTCGAAATTGTATTTAAAACACTTATTTCAACGATATTTTATAATTTATTAAAGTTATTACATCTGTGGTTGCAAGAAGAAATACTGCATGTAAAATATTTTCATTTTTGAGATATATTCTGCTACATAATATCAATAGTTTTTATTAAAACTCGATTAAACTGCAAACTTTTCTTGAAGATTTAAGATTTATTTTTATTCATTTTTTCCTGATAAGATTTTTTAAAACAGTGACATTCATCATTGTCCCTTGCAACCACATTATATTACATATATTATACGGTAAGATTATCAACTATTACAAAATCGACATAATAATAACAACAACAAAATAGAATATTCAAAAAAGATCCACGAAATCTATAACCAAAGACTACAACCTCTCTCCTTCAGAACTGGAGAACAATCTTTTCCCTTTTCATTCGCAATAAAATTTCTCCAATTAATCCATGCGACCATATGAATCGCCGTAACCCGCATTAAACATGCAGGCAGATACGCGTCTTCATTTAGAGAATCAGCATAAAGTGCAGGCCAAACGATTTGTTTTGACTAATCGTGATGGGTGATCAGCAAGGTAAATAAAACGTTGGCTCGAGTGTTCCGGAATTGCAAAAGTTTAATCGTTTTTGTTTTATTATCAGATATTGGCCGTGCTGGTACAAAGCTGCGCGTAGAATTGAATTCGTATCAGGAACAACACATACGTCTGTTAGCCAATATCGAGCGTGGCCGACGTTATCTTGCGCTGCACCGATCTCCACTCTCCCGTACACTTTTTCTGCGAAACGCGTTTCGCTGATGGATCGTTCCGCGAGTATAACGATCGGCTTTAGCGAGTTTCGTTAGTAGTTCAGGAGGCAACGAAAAGGTTGGGCGAAAGAGTAAGATGGAAAGAGGAATGAAGGAAGAAAAATCGAGAATCGTGAAGTTCGATTCCGCGAATAGCGGAATTGACACGGTTTGGAAGATCGATAGTGTTACATTACTAGGTCTGTCTTGTTTGACGATGATTAGTGACGGACGAATCCAAAGGGAAATTGCGTTGTTCTTAAAACGTGTAGTGGACTGTATTTTTGAGTGGCGTAAATGCTAGACTTTGAGGGATAGATTTAACCCTTAGTGCTAGAAGAATTTTTTCGTGGTGAGCAACAGCAACTGGATATGTTTCTTATATCTTTGTATCCTCGTTGACACTTTTAATAGTGAAATAAAATAAGAAAGGCATGTGTGTGGATTAAGTTATTCGGTTATTTTGTATAATTTCGTATAATTATTATTATATATTTCTTATTATTGTTAACCCTTTGGGGACGAATATCATAATACAAGTGGAAATTTTTGTATTTTTTGAAAACTGCTTGGAATATAGTGAAAAATAATTCCAGCATTGCCATCATCGATGTACATACTTTTTAATTCTAAAAATTTCCCTCGACTCGTTCTTTTTAATTGCTTGATATATACTCGATGTATCGTTATCTTCGTTTCTCGTCCGCAAATGGTTAATATATTCTTAATATATTTATCGTTTCGTATTAGTTATTTAGATTATGACATTAAAACTAATAGTGACTGAGAGTCGCCTCTTGAGTGCAAAGAGTTAAATGATAGATGTTGAGTGGTGAGTGATAGATGTGCAGTGTTTGAGAGTTGACTTGTTTCTGTCTTATCTATCTTGTGTTTTTTGCGAGATACTACAAAATTTAGAGTTCATATGAACTTTTAGTAGAATCTAGTCTTTTACAATAGTAAAATCTGTAAATGTAAATCTAGTAATTTACAATGTAAATGGTGAGAGTATTATAATTAATTTTAAAGTATAAGAGTAGGAGTTAGAAACAATTTTCGGGAAAGGAAAATAAATTTTTCTCATACGCCAGATACTTTGCTCGTATGATATGCATATGATGTGAGAATAATTATACCAATGAAACGGTATTTCACTGATAGATAAGCGTTGATCATACTCTTGTTTGAATTTTGTTCGTTCCTCTTTTTTCCCAGTAAATTTCCAATAAAGAAAGTAAGTATGGTTTATGTGAATAAATAAATAAATAAATAGAATTTATTTTAATAAAAAATGGAGTTTATATT
>NIJG01000401.1:27333-41797 GCA_002201625.1 Euglossa dilemma
TAAATCTCGTTCGCTGAATTCACTTATTTACAAATTACTAGTTTAATCGTACAAAAAGACACCACACCCCTTATACGATTTAAATTATACGTAACGTGTTTAACATGTACTAAATTTGTACAATTATTAAAAGTTTTTACGATGTTATTATAATGTGAATTCTTTTACATAAGATTTAATATTTAGTTTTTTATAGAGTTTATTTTTTTCTTTTTATAAATGAAAGCGTTTGAAGATTTTAATCTTTGACAATTTCGTGTTGTTTTTTCCTTTTTTCTGTTTTCTTTTAATAGAATGTTACATTTTCTATGTCGAAATATCAAATCAAAATGTCGAATCAAAATTTCATAGTTAGCGAATAATTTTAACTTCTTTTAAAATATGTAACGTTTACATAAACAATTTTTTCAATTTAAAAATTTGTTTCTTTGATCCACACTGTATAGGGATCTATCCATTTACAATGTTTCATAATTAAATCATTAATTCTAAGGAGTAAACCCATGGCGACATTTCATTCCACTCTATTCGTCCTAAATCGTATACATGAAATACAGTCCTTCGTATTCCAATATAATTTAACAAAAATATGTTAGCGTAATTACATAACTAATCAGGGTGGATCTCAAAGCGTTAATACCAATATACAACAAATTCCCAACGATATTCCGCAATATTTATAAAATACTTTCTCCAACATTGACGTCAGATGTTCCCATTTTTTCTTCCGTAACGGTTACCGTATCTCCAAAACTAAAAAATGAAGAAAAGAAAAGAAAAATAATCATCAGATAGCAGATATAATTCAAGTTGCAGGGAAACTCGAGAGAAAGTCGCATCGCTAGATCGAGGTAGATAATTATACCAATAGCCAAACGGTTAAGATAACGCGAATGAAGTCTTCGGAGGGTTGGTTGACGAAACTGAAGGGAAGGGTGAAGAGACAGCGCGAGTATTGCACGGTGGTGAGAAAAATAGGAAGTAAGAAAGGTGTGGGAGAAGGATGAATTTTGACAGAGATAGAGGATATAAGGAGGGTGAGTGGGGGTGGAAGGTGGAGGATCCTTCGTTCACGGCCGAGCGACAACGTGAATCATTTTCCCTTAAAGCTCCCTTTGCCCCGGGCAGTCTTCCGTTCCAAAAGCAATTTGCCCTGCCGAGCGTTGTGCCACGTATACCTCCGTGGATCCAACGGACCGGCAAAAAAAGGATTTGGGCTCGTTACGTCTCTCGGATGAGGTAAATTCAGGGTGCAAAGGGTAGGGGAAAACAAACCGGAATTCTCTTTCGAGCTAACCGCGAAACAGGGGTCCAAGTTTTCATTAGTCGTCCCGTAGCCGTGGACAGCGTTCCACCGCTACGGCTTTCTTTCGATTGAAAGGATAAGGTAATTCACTTGACCGCAATTTATCGATTGTCATTTTTCCGTTACCTTCGTCTTGAGACGACCTGGCTAACCGGTCGACGAAACCTCTGTCGAAGGCACGTAAAGGAACAATAGCTAATGCGAGGCACTGTGCAACTCGTATCCTAGCTTTTTCGGATCTGGTCTTTCTGCTAGTGATGTATAGCTGCTAGAGAAGGTTTGTTGGTGTTTTGCTTAGAAATGGATTCGTGGAACTAGTTCGAAATGTAAGGAAGTTTCAAGGTTCGGGATTTCTGAAGTGTGCATCTTTTCGTGATTCGAGAGTTGTGAAACTTGAGTAAAAAAGTGTATTAAATTAAGGAAATATCTCATTGTGCCGATATTAATTGCGGACTGGTTTTCTTGGAATATTGAAGCTTTGTTTTTCTTGAAATACCAGGAAGTTTCGAAACTTTAGAAATCCTGGTTAAAGAATATGAAAAATAGATTACAGTATTTCATGAAAGACTGTGCAGTATTAATCTCAATTAGAAATCTCTTAAAATTGAAGATTTCGATTTCGAGAATTCGAAAATTCGCACATCTTTCGTTATTTAAAATTCTCACCAAAAAAAAATAAAAATAAAAAAGTGAAAAATAAATAAAATTACTGTATAAGAACAGAATATTCTATCGTGCAATCATCTATCAATCAACAATCTTTTATGAAAGACTTTTTAGTACATGTATTAATAAGGACATTTTGAAGATGTTAATACCTGAAATCAATCGGAATCTAAGAAAATTTCATGTTCGGAGAACTTAAAATTTTATACTTCGTGTTTTGAAATTCTCAAAATTCAGATTAAAAAAGATATATAAAAACTACAAATAAAATATGCTTCTTAAATATTGGTTTAGGTTTTAATGTTAATATTTTTAAGCAAAAATCTGGATTTTTGCTGGTTTTTGTACGTCTCTTATGTAACGAGTATCAATAAAGATTCGTGCAAAACTGATGTAAAGATTTCTCTTGTTAAACGTTATTCGAGTGTTTCGAATTTCAAAACCTCGTAAAGTTTCTAATTTAAATTTCGAAAATTTAGAGATTAATTTCCAATTTATTCCTAATTTTATTCGGTAATAATTTTTATAATTTAAATATTGATAATTGGCGTAACTTATACGTTCAAATAACAAATTCTAAGTTATTGATGAAATTCTTTTCTTTCACGCTGGTTCTGGCGTTGCGTTGATTATAAAAAGTTAGGTTGACGGTATAACTTTGCATGATAATAGTAACTCGTATCAAATTAGTATACTTAATTTATTTGTTAAACTAAGATATACGGAACATAGTTATTTCTCGTCTACAAAGTACAATTATATATTTGTATGATATATATGTTATATATAACGAGTTCGTGAGTCAGTCTGGGCTTAATTAGTTGGATGATTGCAATTAGGAAATCTTACCTGGAATATCAAGATTATTGATGTTTATTCAAAACTTGGATGAAATAGACGACTATAATATAATATTTATAAAATATTTTTAAAAACAGCATATTAAGAAATGTATACAAATATAAATAAAAATAGGTTTTTGTGGCAGATATAATTGTATTTATTAGTTAAATACAACGATTGGAATAATTATATTTATAATTAGAAGTATTTATATCTCAATAATACCTTATTCAAAAATTTATTATTACAAAATTAGATTTTCTAGTTTATTAACACTAGGTTTACGAACGTTTTCTGCATACCTATTTCTAGGGACATTTATCATATTTGCAGGTTAAGGAAACCACGTATTTTCATTTTCTTTTTTTTAAAGGGTTTAATTTGTAAACAATCGCAATATTAACGGACTTAATATAAGTTAATTAAATGTGTTAATATCGTATAATTGCAGCAACTCACTCGTCAAATTGACGGGTTCCGTAAACCTAGTGTTAAATAATATATTTTAGATAATTGTATATTTATTCACATGATTAATTTGAAGATTAACTTAGCGATGAAAAGATATTTTAAATATTATTATATTATAGAAAAATTTACCTATTCTTTAAATAATGATTATAATTATAAAAACGAGAAGATTCTATCTACTTATTAATTAAAGTCACACAAGACGTTCAAGTTTACATTTTTCCTGGCATTCATGCTGGTTATTTGATAAATGTACTTCATTTTGTACACTTGTATACGTTGTATCTATATACATATACTTTAAATAAAGTCTAAAAAAGAAAGCTTTGGCCAATTTATTCACATCGAAACACTCAGACGTAATATACCCATACCCATACATTCAAAACACTTTACTTTCGTCGTACACCGCGCATTTAAGTGATTTGAGTCCTCGCATAAATAACGTCTTCGTATATCTTCTACATCAACTTCTTTTTCGTTTTCTCTTCTCTTTTACTCGCCTATTCTTCGATCTCGAAATTTCTCTCTCACAGCCTCGTACGATGCGAATCTCTCCTTTAATTCGCGTACGCTCTTAGCACTGTACAATATAATTTCATTCCTTTTATAGTCTTGAATTCCATCAATAATATATTTAATAACTACGATTTACATTTCCACTTGTTTCGCGATGTTTAACATTTGATAAATATTCCTTGATATGATTCGCCCGACTTCTCTTTTCCACTAGATAACTCGCAATGCCCCTTGTACGCATCCACAGTTTGCGAAATTCTGATCTCAACGCTTGCTTCATTACGGACCATTTGCGACAAAATTTTTCATAATTAACAAACATTGTTTGATTGTTTTAATTGTTTCGCTAATTGTTTCCCGCGCAACAATCGTTTGCCATATATTATCACCTTCTGTGTATAGTTTCACTCGCACAGCTTCGCAATGACTTCAAACTCTTGTAGCCAGCAACTAATATTCGTTCTGTCATATCGACTGAAAGTATTTTATATAAAGTATATTATCCCTTAACGAACGAATGCCGCCATACTCTCGACATTATAAATATTCTAAAAAAATCGAATGCCGTCATACACGCGGCATGACGTGTGATATTTTAGGAAATCTGTTAGGTTTTGGCCTTATACATGCAACAATTAAGGGCGATCGGCAATTGTTTTTTGTCGTGCTCTGGAACGCATTCCTCTCATTCCTCTCCGAGGATTGACCGAAAATACATCGTTTTATATGCGGTCAATAAAGTTTGTTATCGTCATTTTCGGAGGAAGGCGGGAAACACGTAATTATTGCGATACTTGTAGTAAGAAACCTGGTATTCACATTGGGGACTGTTGGGAGAAGTACCACACCCAAAAAAAATATAAGTAATTTTGTATAAATATATCGTTAATCTATAAAAAATAAATTTATAAATGTATACAAATCTATACATTACATACACGCATCTATTTGTTTATTTCAATTCCTATTATTTTTCTGAAATTTTCACTTCAGTATTCTTTTGTACGGATATATCTGTTCATATACTACCTATTATTACTGTAAGTTTTCATAAAATCAAATAAAGCGATATTAATTATGCATCTTTTCTCGCTCTGGAAATGAAGCACTTAATTTCCTAAAAATCCGTCGACTGGTCATAGTATTAGAAAAATGCGCTCGTTCGTTAAGGATTAAAGTATCTTTATATGTCAATTTTCATTTCGTCTTTGTCTTCGTTTCTATCTCTATCTCTATGCTCGCCGTGTTTCATTTCCAGTGTCAAAACGACTTTCGTCTGATTTTCTAGTTAGTTTTTGTTTTCGATTATTCCCATCTTGCGCTTTTTTAACCTTTCTTTCAATTCAGATAGTTTTATCGTTTCATCGTTTCATCTCGTTTCAACCTCTTGTTATGAAGGATTGTTAGTGCAATATCAATAACATTATCATTTCCTTTGTCAGACATCCTGAACAACTAATCACCACAATATATAGTATGAAATATTAATTCTTACATCTTCAACTACAAACTGTTAACTCTGTCATTCTCTCCGTAAACTTTGTTTTATTTATAAAAATAGGTAGCACTGTTAGAATTCAGTCGTAAGAAGTTTATTATTCAAGTTCAATTCTCTGCCATTTTTGAGATTGCGTCTTCTTAATGGAATAAAATAAGCTTTATTAATAAAATAATATAATAATAAACTAGAAACTATACACTATGACCTCACTCGACTCTTTACTCTCACACATACTGTCTGCTTTCTTAAACTTCGTACGACTGACTTCTAACTGTTCAAGTGATCAACGTAAACACTGAACTAAAACTGAAACTAAACTGAAAACTGACTAAAAACTCTAACTGACAATTGAACTTAAGCTTACCTTCGCTTTGGTCCGTCTATTTAAACCTTTCATTTTGCTCTTTTCATACACAGGCTTTTTTTCTCATTCACGCATTTCCCGTGCATCCTGGCTTTTGATGGGTCAGATATTTCAGGCACTCAGAACGTATACCTAAACTTTCACTCGTTGCACTCGTCCCTATCATAAACATTTAGGGCTACACTCGTCCCATTCCTACATACATATTTATCTAGAATCTTAACTCTTTTCAATCGTAGACGAGCCAGTTTGTAAAGTCAAAGGAGGTTGGGAGAATACAAAAGATTACTTATACAGTGTCACGAATTATTAAATAGATAACGATGATATATTTGGATCTAAAGAGTGAGCTTTCGCAGATTACGACTCTAACGCTAACACTCTCTAACAACTCTTGCTCTTGAATGTGTCGAACTGTCTCGAGCACTGTCTTGTCTTCCCAAGACAAAGCAGATACGCTTTTTAAGCACAGCCGAAAAGCAAATGTCCTCGTGATTGACAGTTCGCAGGACCAATGATGTATTCTTAATCCGTGAATCGGGGTGCTTCAAAAAGGGAAGGAACTTTTTTCATGTCGAGGTCGATGGTAAAGGAAACTCCTTCACAGTAAGACCTTCAAGGATCACCCTCACACCGGTGACTCTTCCCAAGAAATGACCCCTTCTGCATCACCATCGATTTATGACAGGGAAAGCTCGAGGTTTTTTTTTTTTTAACCAGTTAACTGTGGCGCCCTTGTTTGGGAGCGCGCACCGTTTTGTGTCGCCAGAATCGAGCCATGACGAGTATACTCGTCAATCACAGAGTAAGTTGCGCTGGTAAGATATTGGACCAAAAAGATGGGATTATTTTATAAAATTGACACTTTTATTACTAATGCATATTTATTTTGTTAACTTAAACACATATGACATACTTATTAGACGAAAAAAAAAAAATTAACTACATATTATAGCAAGAATTTAAATTCGTGCTGTGGCGTGGTATTCAGCAAAACAGACACATAAATAAATTCGTTACGTGAACTGATAAACTGTTTCAGCCGGTGCATATGGGGGCGCATTAGTTTATCTCAAATTATTTATATTTTTTATTCATTTGTTTTATTCCGGACTGGCCTCAAAATATTCTAAACAGCATGAAATTTGAGAATATGTTTTTTTTTTCTCAAAAATTACAATTTAAATAGCCAATGGTCACTACTTTATATGCATGACGAGTATACTCGTCAATACACAAAATCGTGCCACTTCTCCATGACGAGTATACTCGTCAATACACAAAATCGTGCCACTTCTCCATGACGAGTATACTCGTCAATCACAGTTAACTAGTTAAACATACGTTTACTGTGCACATTACAACATTTGTGTATATATGAAAGAACGATAAAGTACAAAAGGTTTACAAATGAAAAATTAGCCTATGAGATCGATGGCTCCCGTGTGGAGCACTCGCGATCTTAGATGTAATCTTACACTACTGCGCTTATCGCTATAGAATAATATAAACTTAAGAGCTATCTTATTTTAGTCGCCTACGTATAGAAACTCATCGAAAACTATACGATTTATGGCTTTAGATGGGCGACTCACATGGCCAGGCCCAGACCCCTGTAGGCCCATTGTCACTTAAGTGCTAAATGCCGAAGCCTAATTTCACTAAATTAGGGTTTTGAATAACTCCTCATGTCCGATAAACTGAGATAATAATGAAGTTTCACAACAATACACAAGAGCCTAATAAACATAAAAAAATACCGGACATCGAACTGCTCAGCATTTAGGATCTGGATGTTAAACCGTAACGGATAATGATGGATATTTTTTTGGAACAGCGGAACAGTGTGAATTCTGAATGTTCCTTCAAGAATCCATAATAACTGACAAGGGCACTGCAAGGCGTTGGGGTCACCGATTTAGTTATACATTTTACAGCATGGTAGACTGAGTTCCCCTGGTGATAAAAATATGTGTTTATAGGGGCCACTACTCAATAACTTTTTAGATATTCGCAATTAAAGATTCATCATTGGCTTAACTTGTGCTTGAATTAGCGTTTGTACGCATTAGGAGGATAAACTCCTGAGAGGATGAATGTTTTTTTTTCAATGCTTTTTCATTTTGTATAAATTTTTTACATAATATAAAGATACATAATGGCGTTTAAATAAATTGTAAATAAAATTTCTTTATATACCAGATATGTTACAAAATTACAAAATTATTATTCATATAAGTACAAAAAAAATGATTACGGAATAATAAAAACGCAAGAAGAACATAAGAAAGGATCCTTAACTTTCAATTAATCGTGCCTAGAAACAATAAATAAAATATTTATACAAAATAAAAAATAATTGAAAGGAAAAAAAGATAAATCAACTCCAGGAATTGAAAACACACGTCCTAACGCGTATAAACACTAATCTGTTTTCGCTGTCTTAAATCACGATGCGGTAATTATTTCGTATAAAATTGAATTAAATTAGCGCTTCAATTGCAAAATCTTCAATTGCAAATATCTAAAAAGTTATTGAGTAGTGGCACCTATAATCATATATCTTCATCATCAGGTGAACTATATCTATTATGCTGCAAAATTTGAACTACATCGGTTACCCGAAGGCCTTGCAGTCTCCTTGTAAGTAAGTGTCGTGTCTGAAGCTCGAGAAATTAGACCAATAGCTGCAAACCATTCAACTGATCACGCAGTTAATATAAACATTGACACAATCTCGTCTCTTTGAACGAAGTATAAAACTATGCTTTATTTAGCACTGGTCGTCTGAAACCTAGGCACTAAAAATATCATGTATTAGCATGATTGTTAACAATGAAAATATTCTACATATATAGTTTAAATAATATTGAGCAAAGAAAGCAGTTAGTTAATCAGTGATATGTATAAAAATAAAAGACAACACATTACTAACTCTCATCACGCTTTCGTTTGACCTCTTGCTACCAAGCTTAACACAACATCCTTTCGAAAAAGGATTGTCCCTCGTTTTCCCTAATTTTGAGGACAATTCTTTCTACCTTCTATATAATACATATAATTCTAACTACCTTCAGTCCTTCGGGTCGCTGAAAATATTGTAGATCCATCGGTGAACTGTTCATCGACCAACGTTTCCCCAATGGGTCTCGTTTTCGTCTTGTCCATTCTCTTTCATTTCTTTTTCCACTTGGGATCCTTAAGTCCAAGATACTACATATATAATATAAAATTGTATAAAATTTGCCCGAGTACAATGATTTGTCTGAACAAATATGACTTTCGTTCTGCGTTTATACTTTTGCAAATATAGAATGAAAGAAGAGTGAGGAGTGAGGATTTATTACATATTTGAAAATCATTCGAAGTCGTATATTAACATTAATATAAATTAATAAATATAACACTAAAGGATATACTTAAAGGATATGAATTACATAAATTTTAAACAAATTTATTTTTCAAAAATATCAATATCATACCAAAAATAATAATGAATAAATAATAATAGCAAATAGTAATAACTAAATAATAAAAGTAATAATATTAAATTATATTTAAATATGATACAAAAAAATAAATATCGATAAAGTTTCGAAAAATTTAAAACAGGTTAATACGAAATATACAGAAAAATCGGATAAAATGAAATGTCAAAATTAAATAGCAAATATATCGAATAACGCTACATAAAATTATTTTCGATTTCGATATATCTATATTCACAATCTCTTTGTATCGGGAATTACAAATTCAGATAAAGAAGTAGATCACATAAATTTCGTGGGAAATAATGAAATTATAATACGATAATATCGAAACCACGAAGAGTAACTCCCGTTCCACTTTCATCATCCTCCTCTCTGAAACTCGGCGGTTTCTCGGTCGATGCTCGTTATTCGAGACCAATCGTCGGTGGACTCGAAATCTTTGGTTAAGTTACGCTCCTCCTCGCGATAAATAAAGAAAAGAATATCTCGGAAAGATCGTCGTCCGCGACTTCATCCGTGGAAACTGCTGGCTTAAAAACTGTTCCTTTCTTCCCAAACCTCCCTCCCTTCGGCTGGAACGTTGTCCTCGGTTCTTTCTTCAAATTAATCGCGATCCCCTTGAGACTCCCCCTCGGGAAGCTAACTTCAGCGAACTGAACTTGCATTTATCGGTTTCACGTACCTCTCCTTTTTTACTTGTCCCTATTTCGCCATCTACCCTCTCTTTACGTAATAGCAGGGACGAGAAAAATTCTCGAGGGTGTATCCGCGTGATGTCGTGACGAAAACGTCTCGAGTCAAGCGATTCAGCTTTTCCTTTGGTCACTCTGCCGTTTCCAACGTGCAAATCAAAAGACGCGTTTCTGTGTGGTTGGTGTTTGAAGTCTGTTCTTGAATGCTTGAGAAAATTCAGATAGCATAGGGGTGAAATGATATACTGTTCACTTCGATTTTCATACACTCTTCGAAATTTTATTTTCAACTTCGTGACGATAACGTGTCTCACGAACTTTGTTCGCTAAAACATTTTCGTTTTTCTACACGGTAATTAATTAATTCGAATACTTGTAGTGTTCAAGAAAGTATGGAATATGGTATAAATGATATTTTCACAGGTATGAATGTGAACAGATATAGTTGTCAATTATGTTTTTCTGAAATGTTCAATTTTTTCTACTGCATTTCGATAGAACGACGTATTTTGAGTATAAAAGTACTGAGATACGTAATATGTATTTCTTGTTTCCGTAAATATATTTGAAGATATTTAGAGACACACTGTATTATCGTTATTCTTTTTATCTTATGTTAGCATCATAATGGATGCACATCACGTCCTATGTGACATTACAATTCTTTCTGTTACTTTTTATCTGCCACAGGAATATTTATCGAGCTGGACGTATGTCATATAAAAAGTAATTAGTACGTCGTATAATAAATGAGAGAGAAGGAATTCTTGGATTTTCGAATGTTTGAATATTTATCTCCTCATTTCAGTTCTTATTATTGATCTGAATGTTGACGTTTAATGGAGTACATACAGGGTAGTCCACGCAACTTGCACACTTGTGTAACTTTCAAAGTATGCGTAGCACGAAATAGTTTTGTATACAAAAGTTGCATAGTTTGAAGGGGTACATCGTGTAGTGTATTTATCTTTTTCTATAGGTGAAAACGTTTCGGAGATTTACCAGTCAGCTTTGCTTTTTTAAATGGAATACTGTTTTTATACCAAAATATTGAAAGCTGACGAGTTTTGAGTAAAAAAGTATTATCCTTCGTTAGACTTAAACCTAAAAATTAACTAGTAATTACATTTTGTTTCCAAAATATTCTTCTTTTTTTGAAAATTTCTTGAAAAAGTAATAATAAAAATTGTAATATAAACATTGTTACGTAAACATCTCATTGTTCTGCAGAAAATTGTGACAATGTTGAACGTCTAATTTGATATTACGCGGAGAAAATTTTCCAGAAATAAAGTGAAATTACTCGTTAGTTATTACGCTTAGAATTAACGACTCGATACTATTTCACCTGAAATTCTTCGCTTTTCTATATTTTGGTATAAAAAATATAGCATTCCACTTAAAAAGTTGATTTTCAAATTGTGTATAGCATATTTCGAACGTCATAGAGTTATATATTTGAAAAGAAATACTTTCACAAATTAGTGTACGGTGTTTCGTTGCGAAGTGAAAGACAAGGCAAGACAATGGTTACGGTCTTCCATCAGCCATGTCTCAAATGTCTAAATAACAAAGACATTTGATATTTCTGTTTCGAAAGTTCCTCTGTTGCAATCTTTTTACCGTGCCTCTTGCCTCTGCTAGATACAAAATGTGCTTATTTTCATCCTAGTGAAAATAACCGATGACACTTGGGACTTAGCTAACAATGGGCGAAAGCAAACCGAGCACAGTCACGTCAGGATCCATGAAGAGAAGATTATAAATTGAATTATGAACACGTTAATATTACGGGATTCATTCTGAACAAGGAATTTCTTCAAAATCATCAATTTAAAAAAAAGGAGCAAGGAAACGTGCTTGTGAAAAATTCTCAATAAACAAAAGTCCAAAATTAAGTTGACGAATAACAGACGATTCACGAGATGATTTTATAAAATTCATAGTGAATTCATTTGCGACTTATTCGTGATTCGAATACAATTTTTTCATTCGAAGTTTCATCGTCAAGAAAATCATGAATAATCCATCGAGTACAGTGGTATACTGATAATCCATTCGCCTTAAAATTAGCCAAAGTTAAATGCATGCGGACTTCATGAATATTGGATTCTCTCGAAAACGAAGCTTCGAATCAAGAAATTTTATTATTCTTTTTTTGATTCGTTTCTTTATGTAGATATACCCTCTTCTCAGATGTACTGCCGTTGCTGAGACACCCTGTATAACGTACAGGTGTAAGGGTAAGCTTTCAAGTATCTCCTGGCCTGTACTAAGCAGGCCTGCAGACGACTTAGGTTTATGGTCACTTAGCGGTGAAAGTTTGAAAAGGTCGCGGATGTGTTCCGCAGATGTAGTGACCTAAGAAGCTTAAAAGCACCATCGACCTAGGCTAACCCCTCGATATCTGCCAGGCATTCATGCCAGTGTATGGTCATTTGAATGCGTCTCTTGTGCTTAATCAGACAGATCTGGAGACTACCTAGGTTTATAGTGGTCACTAGTGGTAGAAGTTTGGAAAGGTCGGAGATCTGTTTCGTAGGTGCGCTGACCCCCCAAACAACTGTTAAAACCGCTTGACATACAAATTAAATACACTTGATGCGATTGAAAAATATTATTTTATTTCGTTAAGTTGAACTAGAGAATGGAAGCTGAAAAGGAATATATTGTTTTTTTAAATATTGAATTTTTATTGATAAGATTGATTCATAAAACTTATCTCTAGACATATTAGGTTGGTGCATATGAAATGTCGGATTTTTAAGTGAATATATAAAACTGCATATCTTTTTGCAAAAACTGTTTATTTAATCAAAATATGCTCCATTCGCTTCAATACACTTTTCCCAACGAGACTTTAAAGCATAGATGCCTGTCTTAAAAAAATTCTGATCTTTAGAATCAATAAACTCTGATATCGAATTTTTCAAACTGTCTTCATTTTCATACTGTTTAGCTCGTAAAAACAGTTCTAAATGTTTAAAAAAATGAAAGTCGGTTGGCGAGAGATCCGGTGAATAGGCTGGGTGCTGCAAAACTTCATATTTCAATGGCTCTCGATGAAATCGGGATAGTAACGATGAGCATACGTTCAACCGATCCAGCTTATTTCGCTCAGTTAGTTCGTGCGGTACCCACTTATCCATTTTCTTCACCTTGCCAATTTCAGAAAGATGTCGCAATATTGTTGTATGGTCAATTTTCATCCTGGTAGCCTGTTCCCTCGTGGATACAGTTGGATCCGCTTCCACCAATGCCTTCGGATCATCATTTTTCACAGACGTTTTGGGTCTCCCACGCGGATCATTTTGTAGCGAAAAATCACCGGACCTAAATTTTTCAAACCAACGCTGCACTTTTCGATCATTAACTGTATTCTCCCCAAACGCTTGGTTTATGTTGCGTGCAGCTTTTGCAGCATTATTACCAAGTTTATACTCGTACAAAAAAATTATACGAATATCGTTTAGATTCATATCGGTAGAAAATTCAAATCAAATAACAAAAGGGAACACTTTCGAGAAAATCTCCTTTGTTGAAATGTGACTCTGGCAATGGACAGTACGATTATAAACGAGGTTATGCCAAAACCAAAAGTATAGCGAAAACAGGAAGACCAACGTTCGCATGTAAAAAAATTCGACATTTCATATGCACCAACCTAATATTAGCATCAATCTCTGGACAGGAAAGAAAGTAATAAACACACCTAACAGACATCCAGAATCAATAGGAAAACACACACTCACCATTCACACTTCACACCAATTAATAACGACACACTTAAATTTATTACTAGGTTTACGGGACGTGTCATTATGGCGCATTTCGAAATTTATTACGAAAATTACAAAAACCGTTCGCATTTTTATTTTATCTCTTGTACTGACTTTTATCTGTTGAACGAAGTATATATATAATGATGTCTGGGGTTAAGGGGTTAAGGGTAAAGTCATCTTTGGCCTAGACTCACGCTCACTAACATCAACGTGCCCGAGTGGCAAGGTCCGCAATATAAGTCAACCTGACCAGAGAGAGGAATGAATATGATATAAAGCGACTGCTGGGGGTAGCGCAAACTGTTTTGGACTATTCATATAGCGACTCATTTTAGCGACTCTTCGAAGATCTTAGATCGTGTGACAGTGATATTTCACGAGTTATCCGTGCGCTCCTCAGATAGGTCTATCATGTGTCACGAGACAATTATCGCGGTAACTTCCATGATGAAATGAATTTTAACCCTTTCGCTACTACGGGTGACTATAGTCACCCGCCACAAAACGACACCCGCATACGATGGGTGACTATAGTCACTGACCACAAGATGCCATCTATACACGACGGGTGACTATAGTCACCGGTCACATCAATGGAGCCAAACGTTAAAATTAGGGCATCGCCTATCTTTCCTCTGTTCGCAAAAAATTGCAAGCGCTATAATTATTAAAAAATTATTGCTCAATAATATGTTATGATTATAGTTACTATTTTGTTGTGTAATGTAAAAATATTGATTGTATTGTTGAATTAAAAATACGTTCATGGAAAATTATGAACGAATTGTTATGAACAGAAATCATTTTGCTTCTAAAAGCAGTGTCACAA
>NIJG01000401.1:41904-52659 GCA_002201625.1 Euglossa dilemma
GCCCGCCGTAGCGAAAGGGTTAACGACTAACGCGAAGGACTACGTGTAGTTTCGGATAGAAGTATAACACTCGAAGGTTGAACTGTACGAAATGGAATCTTTATTTTGTGCTTTGATTGGGTTATATATAGGAGGTTCTGCTATGGTAAGATACAGGTACGTTCTGGAAAATATGGATTGACTGAAGATAGACTGTCGATGGACTTTGGTTTATTTTGGATAATACAGAAGGGAAAGGTATGGAGAGGTATCCTGTGTCGGTTAACTCAGAGTGAGCTCCTGAGTCATGACGTACTTTGGGGATGATAAAGTTATCTTTACACGTGCATAAGCAAAGATCCTTTGAGTTAAAATTTCTTACTCAGATTACATATCACTTTAGTTAAGGTCACTTTATAGTAGATCGTTGAATTTGTTTCTTTACTAAATACAATGTAGTATTCAGAAAAAGTGCACTGACCTTATAAAATGTTCAGAATCCTTTTGATATCTTAAAAAAGAAAATTAAATTACATTTGTCCGGTAAGATTTTTAGATTTCAAGAAAGATGGCAATTGAAACAGTTTTCAATAAGATTTTTCAATAATGAATAACGAGATATTTCAGACCAGGGATAGGAAAGAAGTGTTCCATACTTATAGAGATGGAAATAAAAAACGTGTTCACCACTATACGAAACGATACAAGAGTTAAATAGTAGTGGAAGCACGTATGTAAATGAGGGAAAGAGTTACGTATAGCTTACGAGTCACTAGTACGTTGTCCTGTTTCAGGTAATAAATTTAATTACCTTTGATATTTCAAGAAAATGTGCAATATTTTTATCAAACGCTAATTAAGAAAGAAGCGATAACATATGCATGTAGGCATACATATAGTTATAATGGAATCACGCAATGCTGCGAAACTGTGGTATGCAATGTGTTAAGTAACATTAACACTAGGTGTACGGAACCCGTCAATTTGATGGATAGGTTGCTCTAATTATACAATAATAACAGATTTGGTTAATTTATATTAAATGAAATGAAAAATGAATATTAAATGCAAATTGTTTTTAAATGAATCTAGTTTTTTTTTTTAAAGAAAATACGTGATTTTCTTTACTTCTCAATTCGACAAGTACTCGTAGAAATATGAACACACAAAGCGTCCGTAAACCTAGTGTTAATCTTATTTATATCTGTGTTAGTAGTTTATTGTGCCATCTTGTTCAGCTTCTATTCGTTCTATTTGTCACGCAATGCTCTGTAATATAATTTATAAATATAATATTTGTAGCAAATTCTGGAAATATGTTCTAGTTTTATGATTATGTTGGTGGAACGGAATTAATTACAGTATAGACAATCAGACTCGTTACTTGCTTAAAAAAAATCAGTCAAACACAAAAAAATAAATTCGATTTTCTTAACAAATTAAATCTTAGCATACCAATAGGTATCCTTTGGTTCTCTATATCCATCAATGTACCGAGGAAGGAAAAATAATTCTTGGAAAATTGATTTGATAGGTAAACATTTAGTTATAAGCAGGATTAAGAATTTTGTAGTACGTTAGTATGTAGTATGTTACAATCGATAGAATTAATACTAAAGTAAAAAATAATGAATGTAATTATAGTAATGAGGAGAAAGCAATGGAGTCTTTAAGGACTACCCCTCTTGGTAAAAATTATATGATGTATGATAATATAATTATATGATAATAATATTATATGATATGGGTCAAACTATAAGATATTAAATACTGAGAAAATTTATAATGCTTCTTGAAATAACGTAAGTCCTACTTGTAATTTTAATGATGAATTAATGATGAATTAGAAAAGCAGCTTGATAAAACTAAAGCGTGAGAACAATAAAACTGGCTTTATACTAATAAAGATTAATGGCTTTATTTTATAAACACTAAAAGGAGCATGTCCGACAAGGTACGTCTCTTATTAACAACTCGAATTTGAGTTTTCTTCCTCGATAGGAAAAATTCTTCTACTAGATTTCGAACTTTCTGGGTCACGTTGTAAAAATCCTACGTCTATTACAACAACTAAACCTACGACGCTCGGTGGCAGTGTAAATAAATAACCGGTAAGTCAAATAAACGGTAGATAAATGACCGACAGATAGAAAAATGAAAGTATAAAAGAAAATGGAATAAACGAAAACATTGAATAAATTGGTAACGCTTATATAAAAAAAAAACAAATCGAAAAATCGCGTGAGCAAAGCGGAAACTTTGAATGGAGAATTTGTAATCAAATATTTGAAAACGATTGGTTAGGCTGTGATAGATTTAGTATTAAATTCACGTGTTTATTGCTGTCATTTTTTAATTCACACTATTTATATTCCACACATGCTTTCGCTATTATTTACGATTTGTTTACAATTGTGCACTAGAGTGTTTTCAATATGCCAATTGCTTATTATTGCATGGTTATTTCTCCATCGATATCGATCTTCTATGTATCGCCAGAAGCTATTTGAAATATTTTTCAGAACGACTTGTAGTTCGCGAATTAATTATGTTCGATGATCCAAATGAGACCTACTGCATTCATACTTTTGACCAATGACAAATGTTGCGTGCGACTAGTTGCTGCTACTACCCGCTAAATTGATGTTGCACGACTGAATGATTGGTGAAATTACGTATGCTAAAGCGAAGTCCTCGTAACTGACTATTAGAGACCTCGCAAACTTATTTTTCTCTTCGAACAATAAAAGAATATTAGAGTATACGCTCTCACGAACGGTTGAGATTTATACAAAGTGATACGTATCTCTATGAACGATGAAAAATGTGTTAGTCTGCACGGATGGTTAGAAAATTATATCGATATAACTTGCGTCACGAACAATTAAGAACAATTATTCTCTATGAATGCTTACAGAAATTCTTCTACATCGTTGCGTCCTTTTATATTACTATAATATTAACCCTTTGCACTCGGCGATTTTTTAGCTACAGAAGAGTAGAAATTTACAGATTTTCTGCTATAAAACTGACATTATTTTTTTGAGTAGTAAATAAAGAATCGTATAATAATTAACACGTAGAATTATTTGATTTCGATAATTCGCATATTGTTATATTATTTTGAATTTGGTATAATAATTAATATGGGTCTTTAAAATTTCATGGTGACCGACAGTCGCCATTCGAGTGCAAAGGGTTAATATTGGTATTACTAACGAGAAGACTGCAAGGCCTTCGGATCACCGATTTAATATAAATTTTACACGGTAATAGATTTAGTTCCCTTGATGTTGAAAATGTGTGATTATAGGGGCCACTACTCAATAATTTTTTATATATTTGCGATTAAAGATTCATCATTGGTTTATACTACATTGGCGTTATACTCGAATTACAAATCCTGTATTAAGATAATTTTTACCAAATATAATCTTCACACGTTTATTTTATCTTTATAATTCTGAGGGAAAGGCAGACTGATTGCGTTGTAATCGATGAGTTAGACTCGCATTCCACCCGCGAGATTTCTTACAAGACACGAATAGCACGTGTGTCGCAATTGCGTGCGAGATTAACGCGTGCGTGCTCCCCAAGTACGTTAAATCCCGGCAAGAACGAGTTGTCACGATCCAGAATACGATTCCTCCAAATCAGTTAAATCATGAAATAGAAAAAGATTGCGAAGTACGAATTGTTAAGGCGAGGGTCATAGTTTAAAGGCTATATAGAGCGGCAAACAGATTGATAAAAACGTAGTCTCGCCGAGAGATCGACCCAGAGTAATATTCCTTGGAAGCCGTGGTGCATTATCTTCAAGGAACATCAGCATTCTTGGAATTATTGCGCAGAGAGAAATGCTGGGATCGAGCATTAAATGTATCCACAAATCACGCGAGTTCCCAGTGAAATTTGTTACGAATTCTTCGAATTCGTTGACTCTGAAAACCTCGGTTGGTGGAAGTTGGAGTTTTGCAAGCTGCACTTTGATTTCATGCAAAGTTTCGAGTATTTGTGGTTTGAAATTGCTTTTCATTTGGTGTTATACTCTGTTTGCTGCGCACATTTCAATGGATTACGCATTTTACGTTTATTTAGAGCGTTGCGTTCCTAGTCTTACATCTCGCTAAAGTTTCACGAGGTTATAAATCTCGTTAGACGACAATCCGCGCTGATATTCAGGACGCTGGCCTTGATAAAAATAACAATACAGTCATAGTCGAAACAGAATGGTTCGGAAGACATATTAGCATATTAATTATATTTTTTGTCAATGAGATATTACGAATTTAAAAATGACTATCGCGTTTTCTATTCTGTTGAATTCTGTCTTTCGCTGAGTTTTGTACATCTTTCCATATGTATTGGGATTATTTTACTATTAATTGGTCTTGCGTTGTACAGGAATGAATTTTGGAATTGTAAGAGGATATTTTGTTGTAGTGTAACTGTTAATCTTCTGTGTGTATACATGTTTGTGTGCTGTCGTTGGACTGGAAACCAGTGCCATCGCGAAGAACGAGTTAATCATCGGTTCGTTGTTACATAGTACAAAGCACTGAGCCAGACAACACGTGTATTCTGTCGCTATAATAAAGAAAATAAAAGTGTTTGTAAAACTAAAACCCACTGCTCCATTTGTGGTGATTTGGTTGTCATAGAATCTGTGGTTTGAGAATAAGAAATGTGTAGTGGCAGTCGCTTTCGTCTTCATCGACAGATGCCAGGTTAAAGGAGGTTCGAGAATTTTCTCCTAAATAAACTCCCGACTCCTATATATACCACGCTTAGTCCTTCCAATAGTATCCCCGTCGTCTAAGGGCCTGCTAGTCTTACTAATGAGTTCACTAGCAGGCCAAGGACGAAAAAACGCATCCTTTTCTTTTCGTTTCGTCCCTTCCAGCATCAAGGCCAAGCGGAGAGGATACCAGGTCAGGCCAAAGAACTTTCAATAACGTTGCAGGAGGACGAACCTCCCCCCTCCCTCACAAGATAAAAGAAATTGTAGTTATTTATCAGTAACGCAAAGAAAAGTTCGGCAATAAATAAACATTTCTATATAAAACATATAGCTTATGTAAAGTGTTTTACGTAAACTGTATAATACATTTTCAGAATATAAAGTTTATTCTTTGCATTCAATTGCCTTCATTGTTGTGGTGCACAAATATGTAATGTAATATGTATGTACGTATATTACATTACGATACAACAATGCAGAGGATAGCAGGCCATGAGGACTTAGAATCATTCGTAGAATCTCTTACAAATGTTTATATGGAAGGATGAGTATGACGCGAGATGTGATCTATGATTTAAATATGTTATGATAAAATTTAGAGGAGCGACAAAGAAATCGCGTAAAGACTAAGTCAAATTCAAGTACGTTAACAGCGATCATAACATGAAGATATCGAGTGAGAAAGAGATGCCATTTTGTTGTATCTAGTTTTTTCTTGTCGTCCTGCTGTATGTACCGTGGTTGTTTAAATAAAAATTGCTATTTTGTCCACTTATCCACGCTATTTACTCTCATAAGCAACATATTTTGTTTCAATTGGTAGTTGCTTAATACTAAACCTACTATGATGTAAATCAGTGTTTTCCAAATTTTCATTCTAAATTCCACATTCAACGTTACCATCCTAATCACTCGTCTTTGCGATTTTTCTTCCAATATACATATAATTATTACTTCAATGTTTTCCATTGGTCTACTTTTTAAAGATTCTACTTCTTTTCCGTTCATCGGTCATTTGAGCGTGGTAGGTTTAATGTTAAGAAACGAACATGTTACGGAAAGTTTTGGTGACGATCTGGCGGTCGCGTGTCTGTCATGTCTGGGTAAAATCGAATAAGGATTTGGATCTCCTGAGTGCTATCGCTAGCGGAAATGTTTCTTGCGTGATCTGGCATCCAGATTTTTTACTGTGACTTTGGTCCAGTACCTGACTGTAACTTCACAAACTACGTGCTTCGGCATGGAGTCTAGGGTGTTTCTGGGACGCGAGCATGACCTGCTGCACTTTAGACCTGATCGATGTATAAATTGGTATCTTTAGAACAGGAATAGTCAACAAGTCGTTCGCGAAGCGATTTTTGATCGATCATCGCCGACAGTAGATGATTTCAACACGCAGACGCAACTTTGTCGTGACTCATAGGAACAATTGATCGTGGCGCCTTTAGTTTCATAGTTGACATTGACAACTTGCCTCCAGCTGTCGAGAAATAAGTATCTCAATATCGCTAAATGTAGCTAATATATCTACTCTTTTTTTTATGCACATAAGTATGTGGATCAGCGTTTTCATGTTTGAAGTCCACCAAAACTAAACATCGTTTCCTACTTTCTGATGTTCATACTGCAGATTCTTGCCATTTAATAATAAAATAAAAATTAAAAAATTAANTTTCAATTAATAAATATTAGTAATAAAAAATCATGTTGATTTATACCCCATTGTCACTTATTAATACAGAAGACACATGTTTGAATGTGTTAAATGTCAAGATGTTAGTAGGCAGACCGTAACGTATTTTTAAGAAAAATATTCGAATAACGAAGTTGGTTAACCCTGCTTTAAAATTAAGAGACGAGGTCGGTTCCTCGGAAGTGTTCGCAGTCTTAGGAATTTGTGAACTATCATTTGCAAAGTGTCACTGAGAAAATACGATAGTCGTGACGGAATTTTGAAGTTAAAGTGAGTTTTGGTAACTGACGTGGAAGATGCGTATTCACCTTCGGTAAAGCCTTTGATAAAATGAAGTTCAACATTAAAGTGCGACATATTTTATATAAGGATGAAATTATTAATTATCAGTTATTTGATAGATTTTATTGATATTTGTGTATAGATAGTTGAATTAAATCATAATTGAATTTGATGTATTACCTACATTTGAACTTAAGTAAATATTGCGTTATAATATTCATATTTAATTATACTTAATTAAGTAGATATATTTAATCATATTTAGTTAATTAGGTATATTTAATCATATTTAGTTAATTGAGTATATTTAATCATGTTTAGTTAATTGCGTATATTCAATTATATTTAATGATGCGTTACTATTTAGTCAATCTAGAGTTAAACATTTCAGTGATTATGTTCAAAGTGACAGTTTAGAGAGCATCTTATTATAATTGTGACTCCAACAAAGAGAAATAATTCTTCGACTCACTGTATGAGTAGAATTTGCAAACCAAAAAGTCAGAAAAGACGGTTACAAATAAAATTATTGTCTTCTCAAAGATACTCATGATGTATGAAAATTATGTCATCATTACTATAATGTAAGTCTACACCTTCGGGATAAGTAAAGATCTGTTAGAAAGATTCCCGCAAAATGTTTCTTTTTAATTGCACCCTATTTTTCTCGGAATAAGAAAATGTCTGAGAGTAACCATGCGACACAAATAGGCCGTTTTTCCAAAGAATTGATCCTTTTGACTATTTCCTTTGATACTTCTTAGTCAATATTTTTCTGACAACATAAGATTTACTTTAAGTAACAGCAAATTCGATGCAGAGTTATTTAATATATCAAATAGACCTTTCCACATCAGAAAGACATTAAAGGTTAATCAACAATATCAACCGATCACTTAAAATATTTGCAGCTCAAAATGTTCATTGTTCATCAATCCGTGGTTTCTTTCAGACGTTCTCTCCTCGTGACGTGTAGATTGCGATGCAATAAAAAGAATGTATCCTTGGAAGTCATGCTTGAGGTTAATTTTGCAGCAACTATCTTTAACAAGTATTCACTGTAAAATTTCGAGTCAGTGTAATGGCCGTGACGTGTCATTTCCATACATTATGGTACGTGTGAGATTATTTTTATCACCAGAAACGTGTCACAAAATTAACGAAAGAAAGGAGTTGCTAGAAATAAAAGTAAATATTGCAAATGACTAACGTTATTAACCATACACTGTGAAATAACTGGAACGAAGTTATTAAGAAGAACAGAAATAGCGGATTAGACATTCACACAGTCCCATTTTGCCTCTTGAAACTTGAAGCTTCTTGACCTCGATCATACTTCTCAACGAATTTACTGTGCTATTACATTTGCTTGACACATTTGGTAAGTACAAAGGATGGACAAACTCTTCGTTTATAAATGTCGATGAATTCGTTTTATTATGTTTCCACGTTTATTTTCGATGCGTTACATTCCCTACTGTTTTTCTTTGCATTGACATTTCCTTAGTTCCATCGAAATTAGTTTCATACAGCTTGACAAAGGATTACGTCAATTCACAGACATGAATTTTGTACGTACGAACTTGTTCGTTTCCGAATTCTTTGATGTGCTATCTCTTTTTCATTCGCGAAGACTTCCGTAGATGCTATTATGTTGACATCGAAGTCCGCTATGGTACTTCATGGAAATTGGTGTCTCTTGTTCGACTTACCGTTTGATGTTTGCGCATCTTTTTTAGGTTTTGGATTATTTTCATATGAGAAAAGAATGTCTTCATTTAGTACTGCGAATATTTTGATTTTATTGTAATATCTCCACGTGTTCCGTTTTTATTTATTTTTTTATTATACACTTATGTTTTTATTATTCACGTTTTTATTTTTATATTTTTTTATTCACGCTTTTTTATTTAAAAATCAAGAGATTGTTTTAATTTATTTTGATGTAGCACACATATGCAAATGATGAATATTATTCGTTGGATTTGTAAGTTTTCCTATTTTTCGTACGTTCTGGATTATCTTTGCTAAGAAATGTAGAAAAAATTTCATTTCTTAATTTCGCAAACTTCTCGACACTGTCACACTGTTTCAAATTGACGTTTTGAATTTATATATGAAATATGATAAAACGAAAGGGTTATTTTAAGCTTTCTAGAAATGTTAAGTTATTTTGACGCAACTATATGACTTGTACATTTTTTTTATTGTTTTGCATATTTTAGATTACTTATGTAGGTATATGTTTGATTGTCATAAAAGAATAAAGGATATTGTCTAATTCTGAAATATATATTTATTGCAAACAAAATTGAGCTAATAACCGACCGATTATCATTCATACATCTTTCCGATTCTAGATTCAAACTGATTCTCTTCCTGGGATTATTGTTGTTGTTGTTGTTGTTATTGTTGTTTTTGTTTTTGCTATTGCTATCGCTATTGCTGTTATCGTTATTGTTATTGTCATTGTCATTGTCATTGTCATTGTCATTGTCATTGTCATTGTCATTATTTGCAAACAAAATTTATTCATTGCTGTTTAAGTACAGTTATTAGTGTAACAAAATACATCATCACCTAAACTACTTTTTGGAGAACATAGGATTTATGCAATAAAATTAAATAGCTTTTCAATTAGAATAAAAAGAAATATTTTATTTTCGAAAGTATACCTGTAACCTAAATGAAAATATTCATTTACTATCTATTAATAAGAATAATATTTCTCGGCTCTGATTATAGTTATACCTATTTCTCTTCCTTCCTCATTTCCTAATAGAACGATTCTTTATTCACCGACATGATACATTTTTTAAAATCTGAATTTCGTGAATTTCAAATCTCAAGAGTGGAAATCTTCAAATTCTAGAATTCTTACAAATTTGTGAAAGTTTCCAGAAATCTATTCTTATAATTGTTATAGGTACTAAACATTCTTCTAAAACTATCATTGCTTGTTGTATGATGAGGTATTATTTTTATTCATAAATTATATATATAGAATATGTCTTTTATTTTTTGAAAATTTCAGTTTTGAACAAAGTATATATTTTTACATCCTAGAAATTCGAACCTTTCGAAAGGTTTCAAAAAAATTCGAGGTTTTAACGTTTTAAGAAATTTATTCTTAATTTTCACAAGTATTCGATATCCTTCTGAAAAGTATTATTTATAATGACGTGATGAAACATTTTTGTTTTTTACACCAATTGTAGAACCTGGAATCACGAGGAAAAGTACAAACTTTCCAATCCTCGGTGGTTGAAATATTTTTCGACTTGAAAGTGTTTCGAGGTTTCGAGGTTTCGATGTCTTCAGAAATGAATTTCAACGGCATGCAGATCTTCGTATTTTTAAATACCGATTTACCATTTTAATCTTACGTACAGTCGTAATAAGTAAATTTAAAGTTCATTTACCCTCACCTTGATTTGTCATTGTACCTGCGATGTGTAACTTGCTTCCCAGTTATCGAGTTATCGGACCACATGGTTAAAATCAAATTAGACGGACATTTGCGCGTTTCGAATGCTAATAAACTTAATTCACGATAAACAAACCCTAACACCGAAAGGAAAACCTTACAGAAAATAATTAAAAATAGAAAATCAACGAACTTCTGAATTATATTAATCTAGAAGTTAAAAGTAAAGTAAACTTTGTTAATAAAAATTATTTAATGAATGTCGATGATAGCAGGATAAATGATAACAGTATGAAATGCATGCGACGTGAATAATAAAAGTGATCGGGGTTCGAATACATGATCATTTATTATGCGACAACGATGTGCTGTAAGAATTTAATATAGAGAAAATAAACGTGTTCTTGCAACAGAACATCAATTACGTATGACAAATGCTACATACTTGATGGATGAGGGATATGTTAATGGGTAAAGCATGCACTCTTTGAATGAATGGTAATACTTGAACTTTGAATTATTCAACATTTGCTCGTTCTATATTTGTAAAATGTAGCGAGAAAAGAATGTTAAATTATTTTAAACATCACTTCCTTTTTTATCAAGATTTCATATTTTCTTGATGTAATTTTA
>NIJG01000401.1:63702-75503 GCA_002201625.1 Euglossa dilemma
ATAAAAATATTGATAACTATTATAATTAAATATTTTATTTTAATAATTGAGTCATAATTAAATATTTATAAATATTTAACTATCAACAATTATTAACATTTCAAAATTTACTCTTGCTAACAAATAGCTAATGCATGCCTATTAACGTTAATGCTTTACCTGAAGTCTTTAAAATAAAAGTTGAATCTTTTTATAAGTGAATACGTAAATGGCTTTGAAAGATGGCTTAACATTAACTGAATTGATATTAGGAAGAGAAGGGTAATTTTTATACAGTATTGTATATTTTCAGAATTAATGATCTGTCAATATATCTGGGTTAATAATTTCTTATAATATGTGATAACGTGCCATTGTAGTATACCAGTACTATTCATTGTAGAATACCGCACAGTACGTAATTTAAAAATAATGTTTTGTTTACATCAAGTTGAGGCCTACTCCTATAAAGAATATCGAATTATGTCGATTAATGTGTTAAAAAATATAATACTGTATAGAGAAACAAAATTTGTAAAATCTTTATCTGTTCTTTGCACGTCTACTTACAAAATATTTAATAAAATCCGATTATTCTCGTCTCGAGAACATTCAACTTTTATTCGACATATCTTTTATTTTTGTTAATAATTATAACATAATTCAAGATAGTAATATCACGTGTGACAACCTGTTTACTGTACAACTGTGGCTGCAAAACAAAAGAAAATTAATACGCCTAAGAAATATACGACGAAAAGTAAATTAAAGAACACATACAAAATTTCGAACGTGGAAAAGTTCAAAGTCACCTGGAAGTTTGATATCCCGGACTTTTTATGACTTCGAATTTCTTTAGCATACTTTTCGTTTGGCTATATAAGTTCGTAAAGTCATAAACTAGTACAAACTTGAAACTTCCAAAACCTTATAAACTAGTCATTCTGATAAATCAGTCGATCACTTTCAGCTTATTTCCGTCCATGTTCTCTTCTTTTCTAAGTTTTCTTTTACATCCGTTCCGCTGCAGCAACCTCACTTTCTCCGTCTACAAATTTGACCTGAGCAAGTTTTTCTTCAAAAATTCAAGAGAGTTCGATATATAGCTGAATAATCAATAACGATGTATTATATTAATTAATAACAATTATTGTTACTGTTGCTAACACAGTATTATTTATTACCCTATAATACAAAATTTTTAGTTTTCTGTTTTGAGAAAAACAGTGTCCTTTCGATCATTCTTCTTATTATTGGGTCTATATGAAACAGTCATATTGTAAATTATAGATTCTCAAAGGGTTTTGATGATCGTCGATATACTGTTGCTTGTGGGACATTTGGCCGAGGCCTAAAGAGTCATTTGTAGTTGAGAGTCTGAATCAGTAGCATCCCAAAATTCCTAGAGCCACCTCAACAGTGCTTCTAAGGTAATCCATTTTGAGATGACTCTAGGAATTTTGAAGGACTCTGCTTCTGATCCAGAGTATCAGACAATTGACTAACTCCATCTCATCTTCAAAAGTCGTAAAGTCTCGTGGAATTGATAATCAGTTATTGTTTGACCAATCAGGAAGAAAACTAAACCATCAGAAATTTTGAAGGAATTTTTACCAGACTACTGATTGGTAAAATGAAACTAAAAAATTTCCTAGAATTAGGTTTTAATTAGGAGACTTGGTTTAGATTTAGAATCGTTCGTTAAAATCGGAGTCATTAACTATAGTGATTTTGTTAGTCAGTGTGCCATCCAGGGAATTAAATTTAGGGATTGAGTAGCCTTTCGAAAACCTTAGCAGCTCGTTTGATATTATTTATTACATCTTAGAAACATTTCAAGCTGACAAGATGCAATGTTTACAATTATATATTGTGGTTTTAACAATTCGATCTCCCGATTTTTAATTATTCTTTTCTTTGTTAATATAGTTAGTAGCTAAAATAACGATTTTATATCTTAATCTAAATAAACTGGAATTCATAATTCTGATCATATATCTGTTTATAGCAGGCAACCACGGTAATAGTCGACATACCTATAACAATACAGGCACTTAAATTGTGAACGCCTTAATCAATGGTCATTGCATCATCTCAATTGACAAAGCATTCTCACACTATTAGAAGCGCTTCGAAGGTATTTGGAAATTCACATTCCGCAGGTAAACAATACGAGGCGAATTATCGAGTTCAGTGCTTCCTATTGATTTATTAATTATGTTTTGATTTATTTCAGACCTCGCCTTAAATAATTCTCTTTGTAACGAAAATTTATTGTTCCATCAGTTTCGGGCTTATGTTTCTGACCAAGTCGTTCCACAAATTCTCGATTGAATTAAAATTTATTTGTTTGTTTATGTCATATGTTGATTAAACAATTTTGAAATATAATTTCATGCCTGTGTTGCGGGGTCATATGAATTATGTAAGATAAACGAGCCTCACAATATGGTTTTGTGTAATTTATGTCACAGACAAATCAAACAAGGATCTCGCAAGAGTTAAAATAATTTAAAACTTGTTTTTTCGATAGATTTTTAAAATTTTGCTATAAAATGCATTTATAGAATATTCTAGAACGTTTGCATATCGCTTTCTTATCAATGTGTTCATTATACAGTCATTATAAAAATGGATTAAATTACATATACATGTATATGCATTGTGTATATTTAGTTTCGAGATATTTCACGAAATAGATACAAAGTAGGGTAACGTATAATTTTGAGATTAATTTCTAATCGAATTTAGCATGATAAAAAAATAAAAACTTTCGCCAAATTATGATTACGAAGTAATTTACTAAGTTACTAAGATCTAACTAAGATACTAATTATTTCCAATATATACTTGTATATACTTGTATTCTATACTGAGAATAAATTTTACAAATTTTACTGTTTATTTTATTAAGAGAAGAAAGAAAAAGGCGTTAGAAAATGTCATTTTGTACAGATTAATTTTTAAATGTCCATTGTATTCAGTCAGCGTAAATTATAATTATTAGTTACAATATCAATTTCTGTAATTGAATTTACAATATATTCTGAATAAAGTTTATCTTCTATTTTATATCACATGTACAATTTCCTTCGTTACTCGAAACAGTTAAATTTCGTGTTTTTACCGAAAACTACTTCATTCTATTTCTGTCATGACCATTTTATATGCTGTGTTGTAAATACCAATTATCCTCTCCGATCTTTTTGAAAAATAAATGGCTCTTTGCGAGCAGGTGGTTCCATTAGTCTAAAGTTATGTAGCCGAGAATGTATCGCGTGGGTACCGGTTTTCACATAAAATTCTGATAAAATTTCTAAATGAGTTTCCCAAGTTTTTTTAGAGAAGCAATATTCGACTAGTTCAGAAATTTTCGTCATCCATTTAATTACAGAAAAGTCTGTGCGATTATACTTCATACGTCAAAACATCTTTCTCTAGCCAAGAGAACCTGTTGATCGTTTCAATACCGTGAGTCCATTTATGTTACATTTTTAAGAATTTTCATTTACTTTGTTAATACCTTGCAAATTTATTTTGCAAATAGTAGAAGTTATTTTGACTTTTGCATCTCTCTGCCAAACATGGTTGTGAAAAGAACGATCGATTTAACTCTTTGCGGTTCTATGTCGAGTGTGACTTGACATCGGGAAATTGTTTCAAGAGATATACACTTGAAAATTACAAAGTATAACAATAGTGTAAATGAAACTGACATTTAATCAATTTTGTTTCTTCCTTTATTTATTGAAATTGCACTATTTTGTAGTCGAAGTAAATTCCGAATAAAAAATTTAAAAGCGTTAAGGGCTGCCGGTAACAGAATTAAAATATAATTTAAATCGCAAAGTGTTAAAATTGACTTAACCCCTTCTCGTGCTTTAACGAGTCTGACTCGTGATGAAGATTTTGGCCCAAAATGAGCCAAACTCGTGAACAGATAGTCGGGCCAGTTACGATCGTTAAGATATTTATAATATCTGTAAAAGTAAAAAGATCAGAGCTTACTTTCTCAACAGTAGCATCGTGTAAAACTGACTATATCACAGGTATTTTCATTTCGGCGCGTATTGTGACTATTCTCGAGCATCAGCCTGGTCTGATTTATTTAGCGTGCGTTGACGCCTACCGTTTGGGCCCGAGTTTCGATGAGCTAAATGGCACGGGAAGGGGTTAATACTGTTGCTGCCGCGTTCATCTGATCGTGGGTCCCACGCGGCCTGAACGATAAATCTTTAAAAGGCGGTCTGGCACGGAACGTGTTAATTAACACGTTGAGTACCACGCGGTTTTATAACGACTTCCCCGTCAGGCTGCGCGCGCTGGTATCGTGGTACAGTAATGCGAAGCGCAATACTAGCAAATTAGAAAATACTCGATGCAAATGTTTATTTAGGGCCATTGTTTCTTATCGTAGTGGAAGATATTTCTGTTTGAAAAGGAATGCTTATATGGACATTTATCCAACACGTTAGACGCCTCGCCTGTTTTGTATTTTTTATCATTTAGCTCTGCTAGATAAGGTTACATTGAAAAATTGTTCAAGTACGTTAATAATAAAATCTCGCATTAAATAAAAATTAAGTGGACTTTATATAAATTTTAGATAACAATTTAACCGTTTTAGTGCCACGCAGCGCGATCACGCTGTTCGCATACTGTGGTGAACCGTGTCGCTATTTTTGATCACAATCGTCAATTCGCAACGCGCTCAACTAAGGATGTATCTTGTCTCGAGTGTGTCGAGAGTTTCTTCTCGTAATTACAAATTTTCTTTCATTTTTTCTCTTTTGGGTGATCAGTACAACGTTTCTAACGCAACTGATGAAATTGTTAATATTAAAAAATTGCATATCAATCTGAAGCGCGAGCGCGCCGGACGGCACATTCCGACGAAAAAATGAGCAGCGCGACCGCGTTGATCGGTATTATTCGCAGATAAATGAAGGAAGCACTAACGCGCTTCATGGCACTATTCGACGAGGACTTTTAAAAATCCCTGGCACTAAAACGGTTAAGACAATGTAAATTTTAAAGTTTATTATCATATTTTATACTCTCAGTCGCCGGTGATTGTCGCGGCCTGAACGAAAAGTTGTGTCAGTTACCGATGACTGAACACTCAACGTGTTAACAAAAGTAAGTGACGGCATTTAAGATTTGGCTAACAATCGGCCAGTAACGGGCCGAGATCTGTACCTGTATACTGGTTCCGCTTTTGGGCCCAGTGTTTCAAGGGAGCGTAAACGGAAAGTTAGAACGACACGGTCACTTTTCAAAAGGTCACTTATCCTGCGGATAAACCCCGTGCACTTCGATCAGTGTATTTTACTCCGATTGGAAGAGAACTCTCCTTCATCACCGTCTTAGTTAGAAAAATGTTTCTTCTTCTTCACAGTGATCGATGTGCGGACTAAGGAAACGTCCTTGCCCAATTAATCGCTAATTAGGCCTTGCGATTTCCTTTAAAACGATCGAGAAGAAAATTGCGGCTTTAGTTTTAACGCGTGTTTAGTTTTAATACGTGCCTATAGAACTGAATATTCTTATAGACTATGACACATGCCACTTGTACATTTGATTTACAGTTGATTGTATCTATCAAGTCCAGTAATAATTAACCTTTTAGGCACGGCATCCCTGGTCGCGGATGGCACAAAAACCGTTCATCACGATTTCTGCTACGACATTACGTGGAAATAGAGTTCTAAATGAATAATCCAAATTAATGCGGTTTAGACGAAACCAGAAATAATGGAAAAACCGTATAATACTGTCAAAAATGGTGCTATCCACGAAAGTCACTATAGTCGTTCAGAGTGATGATATCCGCGAAAACTACTATAGTCGCGCGTCGTTCTGAAAGATGAGGTACACGAAAGCCACGTGACGTGTCGTTAATATCATTTTTTAGTATTCGTTTAAAATCCTGCTAACTTCATCAACATAATCTACAAACATGTGATACACGCAGAAAGTGTAAAGTGTAAATAACTGGCTTTGCTGCAAAAAGTTTGTGTCTGTTTTATTCTGTGAACCTAGGGTTAAAAAGATGGCAGATGAAAAACCTATTCGGCATTGCATGCTTTACGAATTCCAGATGGAAGAAAAGCAAACGAGGCTGCAAAAAATATGTGTAGTGCTCTGGGGCAAGATGCTGTTGTGAAGTGTATAGTGCATAATTGGAAAGGTTAGCTCGAGTTTTGAGAGAAAAAGAACCCGCACTGATTAATCGGAAGCGCGTAATTCTTCATCAGGATAACGCACGACCACATACTGCAAGAATCACGGCGGAAAAACTACGCCAGTTCGGATGAAACGTTTTCCCTCAACCTGCATATTCTCCTGATATTGCTCCTTCCAATTATCATTTGTTTCGTTCCTTGCAAAATATTCATCTTGGAAAAAATTTAAATAACGAAG
This sequence comes from Euglossa dilemma, assembly GCA_002201625.1. Classification (NCBI taxonomy): domain Eukaryota; kingdom Metazoa; phylum Arthropoda; class Insecta; order Hymenoptera; family Apidae; genus Euglossa; species Euglossa dilemma. Next base: position 70,105 of record NIJG01000401.1, read on the forward strand.
AGTGCCCCAAAAATGCCTTGGTCGAATTATTTGAATCAAAATCACAAGAATTTTGCAATAGAGAGATTATGATACTACCTGAGCGATGAGTACAAGTAGTCGAAAAGAATGATAACTATATTGTTGATTAAATAAATTTAAAATTAAATAAATTTCTTTTGTTTAAATAAATTAGTTTTAAAAATGTATTGGGAAACAACATTGATTATTTCTAAACCTGATATTTCAAGTACATGAATATTTTGACTTTTATTCTATCGTCTATGATTTAGTAGCTAGTAATCGCGATATTACAAGTTCGTTCAATCGATTTCTAACTTTCGAGAGAACCAATCAGCCCGGCATCACTTTTCTACCGTTCGAGAAATCTGTCATCCTTCTTGTTTGTAAACTGTTACGCGACAATCCACGCAACCATGACTGTCAACCGAAGACAGTTCGACGGAACAATCTTGAAACAATAGCCCAATTTAAGTTTACAGTATTATTTTAAAATAAATTTTAAGTTAAATTTGCAGTAGCTTATATTAATTTTACGTGCATCATTGCACGGCTTTACAACCTGTCGTAATTGAGCTCGATCTTCACGCGACAGAAGTCTTAACTGTTTTAGTGCCAGGGGTTTTTAAAAGTCCACGTCGAATAGTGCCATGAAGCGCGTTAGCGCTTCCTTCATTTATCTGCGAATAATGCCGATCGACGCGGTCGCGCTGCTCATTTTTTCGTCGAAATGTGCCGCCCGGAGCGCTCGGGCTTCAGATTGATATGCAATTTTTTAATATTAACAATTTCATCAGTTGCGTTAGAAACGTTGTACTGATCACCCAAAAGAAAAAAAATAAAAGAAAATTTGTAATTATGAGAGGAAACTCTCCACACACTCGCGACAAGATACATCCTGAGTTGAGCGCGTTGCGAATTGACGATCGTGATCAAAAATAGCGACACGGTTCACCAGAGTACGCGAACAGCGCGATCGCACTGCGGGCACTAAAACGGTTAAGCAAAATTAGGAGTCTTAACATCGTATCCTATAAGATTGCTTTAGTTAGAAGAGAATCAATATAACAATGCAGTACTTACATTTTTTCTGCGCTGTCATAGTTATATGGAGTATATATACTTCCCTTTACGATTAAATCCACCGTTCCAAGGATCAGCTGCTACACGTGGTGTCGATGTCTCTCAAATCCTTAGAAAAGTTACGAGGTGTTTTTTGCTATTAAACTGGTGACTCTTTCTGGTCACACAAGATAATTAAAAAAAATTGTAATTGTGTCAATTAAGCTTATTACGATTTTTTCTTGAAATATGATAATATGCTACTGAACCGAAAACTCTTAAGTAACTGACGTTTCGCTTTCTATTGAAAAATAATTTAAATGGTGTCTTATTTTTATTTTTGCGTGGAGTAATATTACTGGTATGACTGCTACATGTCCCTGCTTCTGCCTAAAAAATTGTTGGTAGTTTATTATTATATAACAAAATTCTCTGGATTATATGGAACTGTTTTTTCATGCGTGATACCTCTTTGTTCTAAGAACTCGTCAATTTCTGTATTAACGAATTCACGGTCGTTGTCCGCTCTTATGCATTTGATTCTTTTATCGAGCAAGTTCTTGTATTGTTCTTCAAATGGAATTAAATATTTATGAACATCGTTTTTAGGCTTCACGAAGAATGTGAATCCGCCTGGATTAGTCCTAATGGTGATTCGCTTTGATCTATCGATATTTTCTTATAAGATTTTCTAAATACTTTTCCTAATTAACAATTGATGCATAATTTTCGTCAAAGCGATTCACATTAATGCTTTCAATCATGTTACCATTGTACGTTTTCTTTAAATACTTGTCCCTTATATGCCCTAGACGTTTGTGCCAAATTTCGTATGTGTTATGTGTGTGTTATCTGTTCTACGTTAAATGATGAACATTCGGTTTTGTTATTTACACAAGGTTTAACTATGAATTTCGCTTGATTATTGTAAAGTTTACCGGTTAGTATATGGCTACCTTTCTGGTCGTATATCGCAATCGTGTTCCTTTTTTGTATCACCGGATAACCTTTCAACATCAACATAGTGGTCGACAACAAATTTTCTCTTAGCTTAGGAACGCAGAGGACGTCCTCCATTGCTATTTGGATACTTTCGTTCGTTTCTAACGTTAATTTTAACTGTCCCATTCCTTCGTAACATAATTTGTAGTTTTTACCTGCCTGTTGTAGGTGGTCTTTCTGTAAATTGATATTATCAAACCATCTCAAATCATTAATTTAATTTAATGCTTCGCTATCGAAGAGCCATGAATTATTAGAAGAATTTTTAACATACTTTTATGACCATCTTTACCTATATTAAATCCATAAACCTTATTATTATCGTTAACCGTTTCTGTAATATTACTCATCGGTTTTTTCTTACCGAAGTTCTTCACCTTCGCAATGTTGTCGTCGAGTTGTCTATCTCTCTTTTACTTGTCATGTTGTGTTTATTTCTTCGTCCTTCTGTGCCAGCACTGCTTCGCGATGTGTCCTAATTTACCGTATTCGAAACAGCGTTTAACGTTTCTTCTACGTACAGCAGCACCTTCTAGATCCTTCTGAAACTTTCTTCTCCTTTCGATTTCTTTTTCACGTTCTTTCAAAATTTCCAGGATGTTTTCCAGAGATTTATCTCTCTGAGCTTTTAACATCCCCTGAACATTTTTCTACGAATTATTGAAACCACGTACCTTACAGTATGTTAATTCTCATGACGAGATATGCATTCTGAGAGACATACACTTGATTCTCAAACCACGAGCAGATACGATATAATTATTTATCGATTTCTATTCTTCGATGCGTAGAAATCTTAAGCGATTTGTTACATTGATCTTTTGATCCTCGGCGGCCGCTCGTATTCTTTATTAATCGATGACCATAATTTTTCTGCATTGGAAAAATGAAGATGTATGTACGCCACTGCGTCCTTCTTTACCGTTTTCTATTCCGTCTTCAACTTTTCCGATGCCAAATCTGCTGGTTGCACTTCATATATTACCCCTTCTAATTTTATCAGATTTAAAATTGCTTTCACTTTCATTGCCCATATCGGGTAATTGATATCTGTTAATACTGAAACCGTTGGTAACGCTCCTCTGTCCATTTTATTCTTCTAGAGTATTCCAAACGTGGCATGTGTTTCGACAAATTTTTACTGGATATGAAATTAGATAATCATGCTCTCCTACCAACTGTTGGATTGAAAATACAAGCATGTGGAATTATAAATTCAATAACAAAACGAACAGAAAATATACTTATTAATAAGAAAACGGTAGAAAATATGAGTAGACTATTATCAGTAATTATTTATACGTTTGACAAACGTTAACTGGCCTGGGTAACATAGGACGCAACGTGAGAACGTTATCCTGTCTAAAGAGTGGGGGAAATAGGATATAAGAGGATCACAGAGAACAGTCTGGCTGATTTTTCTGCTCGATTTTAGTGTGGTTGTAAGCGATTTTCTGTTTGTTTCAGATTTGTTTCGATTTTGTTCAAAACTTATTGTAGCAAACCTATATTTTACAAAATTCAGAAGTGACATCGTGAATCTACGATAAGTGACTTGTGAGAATTCGCGAGTTGTTCACGTGACAATTTTACCAACGACGAATGTATTTATTCGTGAATGCGTTTCCTTAAGTGACAATAGTATACTGTACGCAAAACAGTTATAAAAACATAATATCGCAACCAATTAGAGGAACTGGCATCGAACATTTGATGCTCGAGTTGGTCTTTCGAAGCTGAATATTGTTTAAGACCAGGAGATTCAGTACAGAAGCGCAGGTGAAATGGCAAGAACAGGAAATCTCACGTTAATGAATAAAAATGTACCAACGGAGAAGGGCAAGGCAACGAAAGCAGTTCCAGGTCGCCATCTGCTATCACAATTGGACATAGTGCGAAGAGAACGAGATCAGTTGGCAGAGGATATGAAGTTGCTTCGCATAGAAAATGAGTTGTTGAAGAAATCGTCCGCGTTGTATTCGGATATCAAAATCATAGGTGTGTTGATTAACGACTTCACGAGTTACCGTCCATCCGTGCCCAACTGGAAGGAGCAGTTGCAGTTGCTTATAGACACGTATAAACTCGATGAGATTATGCCGAAATTTTTCGTGAAATTAAAAGTCGCAATTATGCGGTTCCTCCATTCCAACGGTGAAAACATTTGCATTAATACCGACGAGCTGTTACAACGAATGGACGTGAAGTGTGATTCCTTTGGGAATTGGATACGGCTGAATAATGGGTATGCATATGAAAATTGGAATTGGAACTACAGGAATAATCCTAAGTTTACGAGCTTTTAGCTTATAGTCGGGACAAAATATGCTGGACAAAACCGATTTTAAATCGTTACTAGACTTGCTGGATCTGTGCGTTAGACTTAATATAGGTCTCAAGTTAAAGGTTCCATGACTCTAATTTATGTAAACGAATCGTGGTGTAGATTGTATCCAAGAAAATGTTTAGGTAGTGCAACCGAAGGAATGACAACTATTGAACCATCGAATATCTGCAGTCGAAGGAAGAAAGAAGCGTCTACTTGGTATCTCGGTGAAATAGGAGGACACCTGCGACTGTGCTGTCCGAAAAGGATAAAAAGATGTGATACATGGGTTGAACGCATGGACCGTCTAGTGATCACCACGAACCTAAGTTGTCTTTAGGTCCGCTTCGTTTAGACCAAGAAAAATCTATTTTATGAACAGTACTTTTGTATTCTTTTGATCATAATTAACAGTGATACGTTTTTGGACTTTACGCAATACATTAGATATAAGATTACGTGATAATTCAATTTTAATTTAAATTAAAAATAATTTATTTTTTAATTTTATTTAATTTCACATAATCTGTGAAATAAACTTTTACCATATANGTGTAAGTATTTAATTTTATTTAATTTCACATAATCTGTGAAATAAACTTTTACCATATACTGTGACTGATAAGTGGTGAAACACCGATTCGGTAAATGAAATGACGCAGAAATATTTTAGCTTTATAGTAAATACAAATGAATGAATTTATAATTATAAATGTGTCAAGGATTATAAAGTTTTTTAAACTCTTTTTCCTCGCAGTAAGTTTCTGTTATATATTTGTACGTAAAAGTTCGATTGTGCCAAAATAGTTGTTTGGTAATTGTAACGTATAAAAATGACATATAAATAGTCGCATGTATAGAACCTATTATATATATAAGACTGTATCAGAATCTGAACAAAATTGATACTTCGAAAGCTACTGAAACTTTAACCAAAATCGGTATTTCCAGTAATTTCTATTCTTCGCGTTGTCGTTTTGTTTTATAGAATAATAGTTCTATCAAAAAA